>PVHY01002965.1:0-116008 GCA_004024945.1 Uropsilus gracilis | reverse complement strand
TTATTTATTTATTTATTTATTTATTTATTTATTTATTTATTTATTTATTTATTTATTTATTTATTTATTTATTTATTTATTTATTTATTTATTTGAGACTCAGTCTTGCTATGTTGTCCAGGGCTGTCTCAAACCTGTGGACTCAAGTGATTCCTAGATCAGCCTCCCAGTAACTTGGATTATAAGTGAATGCCACCGTTCCCAGTTGATGCCTACATTATTATGAAAAGAAAGAGCTTTGCCTGCTCCTATTTCAGTTAAATTTAATTGAACTCTTTCAAGGCATTCACTGTTGAACAAATGTTATGGTATCTAGTTACAGTCTGTTCCTAGAAAATAAGTTCAAGTTTGATTGGAAACAATGAAAGGAGATGAGAAGTGTTGGACCAACCACCTGTGGAAGTCTGTTCCCACCCAGAACTTCCCCCACTGACATTGACTGGGGTTGGGTTCCCAGTGTCAGAACTATGAGACTCAGAAGCAACATCACATGCCAGTCATCAGAATGGATGGGACAATCAGTGTGAATAAGAAAGCATGGAACCCAGAGACCACATTGGTCTAGAGAGAAGATGCACAGACTCTTATACCATAGAAAGATCCAAAATCAAAGAGTCTGGAGAACCATTCCACCTATCTGGTCTACCAAAGGTTCCTGATCTTACTGACTACCTGCCTAAAAGTTCCTAGGGATCTTAGCAGCCTGTTCTGCTGTGATCCAGGAGCACAGGTCTTCATCTAAGGAAAAGACAAGTTTCCAGAAAAAGGACAAAGTTTGTGAGCTAACAATGAATCTAGGTTGTGTAATGAGGGAGCCGTTGGAGTGACGGTGTGCTGGAGTGGAGAAGGGGGTGTAGTAGGGTGATTTGTGGGTGGAATATTCTTGGAAAAGCTGAAAAAAAAATTAAGGACTTATAAATGAAAAAAAGGCTCAACTTTATATCATTTCAAAATGTTTCCTCTCATTTTTTTCCTCAAACATTTCTAGTAGTAGCAACTAATTATACAAAGTATGAAAAAGCATCATCTTATCATCTTTATAGACATTTCTCACACAGTAGTCCTTTTCTTCTTTGCAGAACACAAAATTTGTTTCCTTTTCTGTGATACAGTCTTGCTCTGGCAGGCTGCAACAATTTACAGTAAGAGTGACTGAAGGTTTTAGAACTGAAGTTGAAAACTAAGGAACCACACTGTTTACCAAAAGAAAAAGAAAGAAATTTTGGCTACTGTTGACACTTAACCAATTGCTTTTATGGTGGCTTTAGAAAGAGGAAAATGGTGCTCACAGCTACATTCCAATGTGCTGGAAAACTGAATGAAGGAAAGAAGGCAGGGAGCTCCAGTGACCTGGATAAAGTTACTCGATTACAGCACTTCATTTTTCTCTAAATCACTGTCAGGTGAAAACATCTAAAAGTAGGATGAAAGAACAGAAAGACTTCACGATTTGCTATCCTGTGAGTTATTATGAAACTTGAAGTTCATTAAGAAGGGGGATATTTATAAGCTTTGTAAGGACGATTATTATTTTGTTTTTAACATATTACTTTTTAATGTATGTGGAAAAATGAGTGGATGCTTTATTATTGAATATTCCTTCAACAATTCTTGCTGCAATTCCTATTAAATTGTGCACTACTACTGTTCTGAAATTTGAAGCTATGAAAAAATATTCAGCACATGAGATGATTCACTCTTTACACACAGAGCAAGCACCAGCATTCGCCACAAAGCTAGCAACTCACAGTAATAATCCAAGATTACCCAGAGGGGAGAGAAAAACCTAAAATAATATTTTTGTTTTTCAAAATGTGGGTTTTCTTTCCTTCCCTGAGTCTCCCCTCTCATCACTGGACAAGAAGAAAAACATCAGTGTCTACAGAGACTATCACAAGATTAATTAATGAATTTAATAAAGGATTTCTGTAAATACTTGCAGGTTTTTTATGAGGAAAGAGTATTGACTTTTGTTACATCCTATGCTCAACAACGTCAAATAACTCCCTGATGATGGTGTTGAAGGAATTGGAAAATCCAAGAATTTTCTTTGAAAATAAGGCTTCTTGCTGAGACAAAGGTTGGCTTTGTTTTGAAATATGCTTCCTTTAAACTTTCTTTGGTGGATGAGCTCATGTAATGATAATAAAGCAAGAAAGTTTCAAAGTTTCAGATTTAGGTTATTCACCACTCTGTGATACCTTTGATGAGGTAGTATCTTCTTTTAGGAAGGTGTCATTATTGACACGACAAAACCTAGATCAGTAGTAACTGAGTAATAAAAAAACTACCAATTTCTCAATATTTTAGACGTTTCTCTATCATTTTTTTAAAAAAAGAAATAGAGGGAAGGAACAGACAAAACAAATCTTTGAAATCTGACTGCAGAACTGAGGCCACCAAAAGGGAATGGTGGGGAAGTGAGATCAAAGGAGGGGTGGAGTGGGAACCCAACAGATTGTGGTGCAGTGTTGTGTCATTTCTGGTAGTGCGGTAACAGGCACATGTAGAGCTGTGAACCCGTACCCTACATTACCTCAATAAACATCATTTATTTTAAAAGTTTCTTAACTCCTTGTTGCCTAAGATCTCAACAAAGTTGCACATAAATTATCTCAGATATTGTGAAAATATTCTTGTGAAGTTAAGATAGTGTTTTTGATATTAACTTTATGTGTAGAAGCCAGAAGATGATAAATTAATAAACAAACCTCCCTGAAATTAAAACAATATATGGAAGTTAACAAGAAAGTTTTCTTTTAAATTGAAGCAGATAAGAGAATCTAGAACTTAATTTTTTCCAAAATGAACTTTTTTTTAATTTAACTTTTATTTTTCCTTCTTGACTATTTGCCTTTTAACTCTGAAGTTACAATTAAAAACACATTAATTAATTTGTTCCTGTCATAAACTCATGCAATAATATAACCTGAAAAGTATTCTGTGTTCACCTGGCTGTTAAATTCAATTATAAGGGCACCAATTCTCAGATGTTTTTCTAGCCAGTCCCTAAGATCTTCCAAACCAAGTGAATAAATCCTCAATAAATTGTCTGACATTTGCAAGTGCTAAAATAGTTCAAATAGTTTCCTATGTCCTGTGCCCCTCCTCCTTTTATTTCACATCTGTGTTTGCCATTAATTAATCTCATCTTTTTTTTAAATTTTCTTCAAATAAAGAGGCTTTAGAAAATATGTACCTCTAAGAAATATTTGTTATTCAATTATTTTTTAATTGCTGTTCAGGTTAATTTGACTGTCTTGAGTTTTTCTTTTCCTAGACTAAGAAAAATTTGAGGTTGTACTTTTGAAAACTAGTATTAAGTTCTGTTTATAGCTAGTGTAACATAAAAGTCATTTTTCTTTTTTACTTATAATGTTTTAAAATACATTTCAATTATAACTCCTTTTTGATTTTTGTACACATTTGGTGTAAAATGTCAAATTAAAAGACAAAGGCTAAAATTTTACACACATTTATTTTCAGTAGTACTAAAGAAAGAATTATATTGAGAATACAAATGTATTTTTTCCTGCTTTTCCTTCTTTTTATTCTACTTACCTTCCCATGGATAGTAACACTTGTTTGTAATAGGCATCCCTGTCAAAATTTACTCATCACTCTTTTGAAAAATTATTGAAATTACACTGTCTAAAAGACTATCTAGGTTTCATATGTTCAGTCTTATAATTTGACATCTTTCTGTACTACTGTATTATCACCAACAAAATTCCAGTTTCCACCATCATGTTGTATATCCCTTTTCCCCCAATTTATCTACAGCCCCCATGCTTCTTTATGCATTGCATATTCCACATAGAAAGTCACACACAAAGATAATATTCATCTTTACAAATCTTACATTCACCTATAACTGAATAATTCTAATGTAGGCAATAAAGGGTACAAAAGACATAAAGTGATCCACACCAAAAACCTCAAAATTGTAAACAAACCCAAGCTCCAGAAATGTCAAAGACAACAAAGATGAAGGCAAGGAAATAGAAAAGACTAGTAAATTTGGATATGCATTTTTTTTTAAAATATTTACATGATGTCTGCTTTCAGATGTGTACAGGACAAAATAGGGCTCAAAGTAATATCTCTTCTGTTTTCCTTCTACCCTCAAACATTTTGGAAGTCTGGGTAAGCCAATAATTGGACATGAAAGTCATGCAAGAATTGTAATAGTAATAGGAAAAAGAGCATATATTTTTGCAAAACATTGCTTTTCGTTCCAGCAGGAGAAAATATGCACGACTGTTTACCTTGGTTTTGCTGCTCCTCCTGTGCACTGTCCAACATGGGCTGGCTGTGTGGAGGGCTTTCCACAGTCACTTACAAGAGCTTCACTATTCGTTAGGGCAATAAGGAGATGCTTTTGAATGTGTTGAGTTAAAAGCTCCATTTAGTCTTTCACTCAATCTTCTTATGTAACTTAAATATTTTTAGTGCCCAGGAGTTCAAAGCAGCTAATGTGTTGTATTTCAGAATGACAAATAGAACACACTAAAAACAGCATTAGAATGTTTTCCTAAGCAAGTTTCAGGGAAATGTGTGGTGCTCTGAATGGAACTCCACATAGCATTTTGGCCATGGAGCATTTCCTTCCTTGTACTCAGGCCTGAATGAGTCATTGTGCCTGGCCTTCCCTGCTCCCCAATAGGTCTGGACCCAACTATGAACAAGCATTCAGCAGAAGCCGAATTCATATGTGACTCCCAAGTGACAGAAAGGAAATATTCCTTCTGGTAATTTATTGATGAGCTAAGTCCAGATGTTGATGCCTGTCTCACTGAATAGGCTTCTTCGCAGCTTGGCTCTTATCTTGAATAGCAGCCAAGGAATTCCTACTAGGAGTTACCAAGAGAACAAACTCTTATTGAGGTAAGAGATATGAATAGATTTGTAGAATTAATCCATCTAGGGAACATATTAATAGGCATTTCTACTACATACTGACTGTTACCAGGAAACTAATTGAGATACTACCATATCTCAATAGCATTCCAGCCACTTTTCATTTTTATAGCATTTGATTTTTGAAACTCTTATTAGTGAAAAATGTCAGTCTCAATTCAAACACACTTGGTCACATCATTAGTTGTGACACAGAGGATGCTCTCTGGAGGAAGAAAGTAATTTTGGTTAGTTCCTTATATTTAGCAGAGGCCATTTTCACAATAAGGCTTTCAGTGCTATAACTTATTCAAATTATTCTAAAAACTTAATTAGCATATGAGATCTACAAAACGCAATCATAAGACTGTGTTTAATCACCCGAGATGCAAGAAATACTTGCAAGTTAATTGATCATCACCTAAATTTTGGAGCACACAGAAGGTTCATACAGTGACTGTTAGTGTGTCTTAAAACTGAGTGCCCTAGATAGTCATGCTTTGTGAAATTTTTCTTTTTTCTTTTAATAGCACCCTAAGATGTAGTTCTTTGTAGATTCTTTTCCAAGATATGAGTAAGTCTCCAATGATTTCAAATCAAAGTAATAACATTTTTCTATGATTTTATTTATATCATTTTGAGTTTTAATGACATTTTATAACATTTAGTTACTGTCCTGTCATTCTCAAGGTCTGAAAATTTTTAGTGTTTAATATTTTTAATATTATATAAAGCTCATCTGTGACCTTTATCTACCTGATGTCCTTTTGATTATAGAATATTAATCAGTTTTCTATTTGTTTTATCATTATTAGACTATTTAATTTCTACTGAATCTTAGAAAAATTAGCAACTATATTTCCTAGTATATAAGTATATCTAATGATACTGAATAATGATATATAAGTCATTAAATATATGCTATTATGTTAAATATATTATAAATATCTTATGTTTCCTAATGATTTCAAATGCATTGCTGTTGATTAATACCTAATGGTCATCACAAGAATCCTGTAAGCATTCTTATGACTTCAACTGTATCTTTTTCTCTTATACACATTTCATATATTTCTCCATTTTCAAAATTAGGTTGAGAGGTTAAAATTTATTGTTCTTCCTGTTAGTGGGAAAGCTCTTTCTTCTCTATTCAACTCTCTTGCTGGATGGAACCAGAAACCTGAAACTTCCCTTTTGATGGACATCACACTGTTGCATTCTCAAAGAACTAACATTAGTATTATTTTTATCTCCTCTACTCATTCTCTCTCATATATACACTAATATGTGTGCATGTATATATCTATGTGTGTGTTACACGTAGTTATTGGTTCATTAGTATTAGATTTTAAAAACAATTAGTCTTCTATTTTTTCTTATTGTTAATTTTTTAATGATCTACTTTTAACTTTTAAAAATATTCCTTATATAATGATTAAAACAACTAAAATTACACATTTTTCTTCTGAATATTGAGTTACCTATAGTCATTAGATTTTTATAAATTCTGTGTGGAAAACGGGATGGAACTAGCTGAAACACTTGCTACAGGAGGGGCTACATTTCATTCTTGAAAACAGTGTGCTTTATAAAAATTGATTAGTCTGGGAAACTATTCTGGAAACTCCTGGAAGCTGCACTCTTATGCATCTGTCTATTTGCTCCATCCACTTGTCTTTGGGATTAATGATTATGCTATGTCTAACAAGCACACCATGTGATGATAACAAGCACACTATGTACTGATAAAGTTCTTAGTAAAAGCTGTGGTGAGCTGGAAGGGGCAGAAGAGATCCTGAATCTCTCTCCCCAGCTTACCCTCTTCACTTTCACCTCCTTTCTTTACTCCCAGTTTATGCCATTGTCATTTAGCTTCAGTGCTTGACTGGGCTGGTCTGTGGAAGTTCTCAGTTCCCTTGCTTCAAAAGATGTGCATGATTTTCTCTCTTGATTCAAGAGTTGTTTAGTTGGTTTTTTAAACTGATAATGTATTTTGATCAACCCTTTCTTATTTATTTTTTATTATATTAGATTATAATTAGAAAACATAGGCTGCAGATCTCAACTATATTCTACCTGTTTATGCTTTCTTTGAGCCAAATACACTAACTGAATTTATATAAATATGCTATAGTCTAAAAACTATGTATATTTTCTTTTTGAAGGTATAATGTTCAGAGACATATACTGGTTTATGATTTGTTAAGCACAGAAAAAGTTTAGAATTGGGCTATCATGAGTGTAGAAAAATTATTAATCTGACTAATTCATGAAAGGAAGTTTGCAAAAGATGAAGAGAAAATTCCATGCTGTGTAATAAGGAGGATCAACAAAAAACAGGAATAGGAAGAAGATAGGCAAAGAAAGGATTTTAGTTTTATGCTACAGCTCTCAGAAGTCTCTACTACTTTTTGGAGAGTACATTTTTACCCCAGGGAGTGGTGATTTTAACAATGAAGCTTCTGCTTACTGATTTACGCTTCTTTGAAGTCCTGAGTCTGACATTTAAGCCAATTTTTGCATGACTATGAGCCCAAAATTGTTCATTACATGATATCTATCTCTCATTACAGGAAAAATGTCCAACTACCAATCTATAAGGTATTTTTAAAACAGAATTTTTACCTGTCAGTAACCTTTTATTTCATAGTAGGAAATTCCAAAATGTTTGTACTAATCTGATGTCAAGAATCTTTACCTGTGACTAGAAACAATGATAATAAATTCCAAGTAATCATGACCCAGATATGCTGGTAGCATAATGTTCTATGAAAGAACAAGCTGATACTGACAAATTTATCCTTCCATCAATAGCTGTCAGGGAAAAAGACTGGCTAGAAGCCTATCTTCTTTTGTGTTCCGAATAACACTTAGTTCAGTGGTTTATAGGTATAGAGAATCTACTAAATTCCATTACAATCAAAATTAATTAATTTTAGACAGACTTTAAAAGTCACATCACATATTCTCATTTAATGTCTTGATTATGAAAGTAAAACCATGTTCTTTCACTTTGTATGTCTATAGCTACAGGTCTGATAATACTAAAATAATTGATGTATATTAAATTATATATGCATATATAACTGTATATACATAAATATATTTTATATAATATATAAATATATTTTGTATAAAATATATTTTGTATAAAATACATATATAAATATACAAAATATATAAATGTATATATTTAATTAATTAATGTATATATTATTTCTTTATTTTTAATAAATCATTTATAGAAACATAAAGAATGTCATATAAATATTGCTATGAACATATCAGCAAAATCTGGGATTATGGTGGAACACACTTATCTTCTCCAGATCATGCAGTGAAATTGGAGTCATTATTCAAAGTCAGTCTCTGTGTCTTTGATTTGCAGGACCCTAAATTTAGCCAGAGGAGCAGTATACAACAATAGAACTTATAATGAACTCACTTTATTTTTCCATTTAGATTTCCATGACAATGAGTATCATATTTGAAAGAGAAGCTATCATGAAACTCATGGAAAAAGAGTTAGAAGACAACTATTTATGTGATCATTTACTGACCAATAAGCCTATAAAAAGGTTTGGAGAAAATAAAAACAGAATTGTCATTTAGGAGAAGATTTTGATCCCAACACCCACTTATTCACAGTAAGTGGCATGAGAAGATTTTTTTCTTTCCATTAACCTACTTATGAAATAGGACTTCAATGGGAGTTTTACAACCATTTGGAGGACTTAATATATGGTCTCATGATTTTATAGAGATAATTGTAGTAGGGTGAATTATAAGGGTGAAGCTGAAGGTATGGGGGTGAAGGAATTAACCAAAGACAAAATGAAGAACAGAAAATGTGGATTTATTGAAATATCCTGCAAAATCTGGATTTGTTGAAATATCCTGCAAGAAAGCAAGGATCAAGAGAGGAGAGGTCCATGTGCAAAGAGGAATTTGGGTTTGTAAACATTTTGAGGAACTTTTCATGACCAGGGGTGTCAGTTTGGATCAGTTATTTGCTGAAATGTCTGATCTTGGGCATTGACCTTTGACTCAGGATGTATCCTGGCTCAACTCTGCACTCCCGATTTGAAGTGATTGGTCTTGTACCCTGATTCCCATAGTAACCATATCAATTCTCTTTACCTGTTCAAGCCTCCCAAACCTTCCTGCTGGGCAAGGAGCAGGAGTCTAGATTGTAACCTTATTAAATAGTATCCTGACAATAATGAACATAATCATGTTGAAAGGACTGAGATTGGATGACCAATATTCTGATGACTGATACAGAATACACTGAAACAAAGATGAGTATTTCCCCAGTGCCTATACATGGGTTACATGCAAGAGAATTCACAAAGAAACTATTTGATACTAGCAAATACCTAGAAAAGAATATCAACACTAATGTTAGGGAAGGAGCTCTGGGTTTGTAGAGGCTAAGAACAAAGTTATAAATAACCAGTTAGAGACTCATTTAACAACATCCAAGGCAGAATTTACTGGTAAAACGTTCACTAAGAAGGAATATTTCCAAGAGATCAAGGAGATATTCATGGAAATATAGTTTACAATTAATGCCAAGTGCTTGTTCAGGAAACCAGAGCTCTCGTGGAAGGTGTTGTCAGGCAAAATCTTTCCCAGTATCATTCATCTTCCACCTCATCCCCAACAGATAATAAGAAGAAAGAAAAGAAAGAAAAGATAATTATCCAGCAGTGAAAGCAAAATGCTACATATGTCCTTTTCCATTTCAGATATCAGCTAATTTTGAATTTGAGCATCTGAATTTTTGAGCCAATACTATTATGAGGGCATTTTTATGGTCCAAAGAGAGCAAATATTTCATAAAATTTGGGCCAGATAAACCATTAGGCTTGATGACTGGGTGACAAAAATAAGTATTTTTGAGGAGTCAAAAATTCCATTGTTGAGAAACAAGAATAATTGCATGTAATATTGAGAAAGAATGACCCACTTGGGAATACAACTAATGGTGGAATATATTGACAAGACATTAATTCTCATATAGGCATTGCAAAAGATGAAGGAAGTCTAACAAATTGCAGCAAAATTCTGAGATTATTTATAGATTTTCACTAAAATCTGGCTAATTATGTTCGATACAAATTGATAAATGCAAGAGTTCACCATAGAGAACTTTAACTTCCTCATGTTCATATCCTTCCTATTGGAAATGAAGGACAGGCATTTTATGCTTTCTTCAGTCTACTCTTAGCAGCAAGTGGAATTATCTGTTTATTTATGATGAAACATATCCCACTATTCTACTTTTCCTTCATTGGTCCATAGTTAATAATCACACCCCCCCACCCCCTAAATAAATAGGAAAAAATTCCCTTCCATTCTAGTTCTCTTATAAGTTAGATGTGTTCTTCAGCACTATGAAAGGGAAATGATTACTGTTTCTTCCTAACCCACATGCTTTGTTTTTCATTTCCAGAATGTCTTTATAAGTGTATATGGGCATATAAGTATAAATCATTTTCCATCATTTTACAAAGATAGCGTCTCTTATACTCATTATGTTGTATCTTGCTTTTTATTGTTTAATAATACATATACATAAAAGATGTCCTGATACGTTTATACAGTTATCAATAAAAGATTTTATTTTTGCTGTGATTTATTTAATCCTCAAATGCTGGACTATGTTCCAAATTTGCCATTAAAAACAGTGCTGCAATAAATTAATTTATATTGATTATTTCATATTTCTACAAATGAATCTATAAACACCAAGAATAGAAAACAAGAGCACAATCAAACTAAATCACCCTATATTTATAAGTGTTCTAATAGGAAACATAATGATAGAATATTCTAAAATAAAATACAAATTTTTATTGTATACTACTAAATAATTAACCAAGAATAAGGAGACTATTTTCATATGTATGTAGTCTACAAAAATGTTCTCTCATGTACTTTTTGCTATCCACCATAAAAATGGAATAAACCAACAGACAGAAATTTATGTTCCAAAACACAGGCACTGAGAAGGGTTTTATTCATTAATGTTTTTTTGGGGGTGATTTATTTGATAAATAACAATAAGATTAAGATAAACTATGGCACAGGTAATTGGTGTCCTTAACTGATTTCACTCCACAAATTTTTCAATTACCAACAATGGAGCATTGAAAGCTCCAATATAATAGTGGATTTGCTAACTTCTTACAATTTTATCAGTTTTTGCACCACATAGGTTAATATATAAAATATTATCAAAGTACAAATATTTAAGTATAGTAAAACATTTTTAAAACCTTGACCTAATAATAGCATTTATTTCTTTTATTATTTTAAACTATTCAGTTTATTTCAGGTTTAAAATGTATAAATAAAAGAAAATTAGGATACAACAAGATATCAATATGACAAATATTACAAGTTTTAAAACTTTAAGACAACTTGAAATTTGGATACAGTAATAGAAGTAACAAATGGGGATGTTCTCCAATATCCTAGTGTGGAGATCTTTTTAAAAAATAATTAATTTTTTTTTTGTGATAAGAAAGCAAGTTACATAGATAGGTATACATATTACAATACCATAATTACGAAATTATAACCATGCAAAATAATATATTATTTACTGATGTGTGAATGAAAAGTTTCAAATACCACTGGAATGACAAACATCAAATCCAGTGTACTGATTATTTTTTTCTGGGAATGTATAATGGGGAATAGGATAGAAGAGATATCCTCAGACAATGTCAGCTATCTCTGTGATGGTTCTTTTTTTAAAATTTAATTTAATTTATTTAAAATTTGCATATATATGTGTATTTATGTTTATATTACATTACTGCATTATTGTGTATCCCGGGGGCTTTCCCACTTCACTAACACTTGTTAACCACCCTGATCTTTTGTGCCCTTCTCCTCCCCCGCCTTCTTCTCCCTTCTCCTCTCTTGTTCCATTGTTCAGTACCATTGGTTGTTTTTATTTTTTCTTATTCATTTGTTTGTTTTTCCTCTATATCCATTATATAAGTGACATCATCCTGTATTTTTCTTTTTCTTTTTGGCTTATTTCTGCTAATATGAGTCTTTCTAGTTCCATCCACGTTGCTGCAAATGACATGAGTTTGTTCTCCTTGATTGATGCGTAGTATTCTGTCATGTATATATACCACATTTTTTTTTAGCCAATCATCTGTTCTGGGGCATTTGGTTTGTTTCCAAATCTTGGCAATTGTAAACAGAGCTGCAATAAACATGTGCATACAGGTATCCTTTTGAATTAGTGTTTTCATGTCCTCTGGTTAGATTCCCAATAGTGGGATTGCTGGGTCAAATGGTAATTCCACTTTCAATTGTTTGAGGGTCTCCCCCACAGTCTTCCATGGTGGCTGGATCAGTTTGCAATCCCACCAGCAGTGTAAGAGAGTTTCTTTCCACATCCACATCAACACTTGTTGTTATCCATTTTATTTATATGGGCCATTCTTACTGGTGTAAGATGGTATCTCATGTGGTTTTAATTTGCATTTCCCTGATTAATAGTGATGTGGAGCATTCTTTCATATGCCTATTAGCCATCTGTATCTCCTCTTTGGTGAAGTGTCTTTTTAGTTCTCCCCAATTTTTGACTGGGCATTTTGCTTTTTTATTTGCTGAACTTCAGGAAGTTTTTGTGGATCTTTGTTATCAGACCCTTGTCACTTGTCTGGAGGGTAAAAATTTTCTCCCAGATGGTTGGGTTTCTTTTTGTTTTGTTTATTGTCTCCTTTGCTGTATAGAAACTTTTTAATTTGATATTGTTCCAGCTGTTTATGTTTTCCTTCATTTTTTTGCCAGCCATAGTTGTTTCCCAAAATGAATTTCTGAGGTGAAATTTGTGAAGGGATTTGCCCAGGTTTTCTTCTACGTATCTTATGGTTGCAGATTTCAATTCCAGGTCCTTAATCCATTTTGAGTTGATTTTTGTACAGGGTGTGAGGGTGTTGTCTTAGTTCATTTTTTTACATGTCATGATCCAGTTTTCCCAGCACCATTTACTGAAGAGGCTATTCTTGTTCCAGAGTATGTTTTTTGTCCCTTTGTCAAAGATTAGTTGGCCATATAGGTGTGGTTTTATTTCTGGGTATTTGGTTCTAATCTATTGGTCTGTTTGTCTGTTTTTGTATCAGTACCAAGCTGTTTTAAGGATTATGGCTTTCTTAAAATGTATAAATGATCTACTGTTATCACTGGAAGTCAGGATTTAATTAATATTTGTCTACTTTAAAAACCACAATAGGAAAATATGTTGTAGGTATCTTATATGTAAATAAAAACTTGAAATATAGTTTATATTCTCATTGTTTCATATTTTTGAAGACACCCCAAAATGAAAACTTATGGGAGAATTCTGTTAGAAAAAATTCACATCAAAAAGACAAGATAATAATAGGTCTTTGAGGAGGAATTCTAAAGTTCTTCACAAGTATTTACAAACAAATTATTCTCAGTATAAAAAATGAATGCATATAGATTGTGAATGAACAGATTCATGCATTTCACATTGTGATATAATAATAAGGAATGCAAATTACATGCTTATGAGAAACAAAGGATAATTAAAGTATTCAAAATTAAGACAAAAATGTCAATCTGACATTTTCTTTTCCATTCCTTTATCTTTTGGGGGTTTGCAAAGATCTTTTCTCAAGCTTATTTCTTTTAATCACCTATGTAGGCAATAGTTCACCAGACCAAATGCAAATTTGTCCCATGATCTGCTCCATAGATTGAAAATGTGACCTTCAAATATCACTAATCTTCTAAAGAACAAGATAACAGGAAATGGAATATCATCTGAAAGGAGATTTTGAGAAAAACATCATTTGCAAATGAGTATTTTTAAATGAAATGTCATCAGCATGAAAATGAGCTCCAACTTTCAAGGATGATGGATCTGAATCTAAAAAAGAATAAACTTTCAAAAAAATAGTAAATTCTTTGTTTGTATTTTGTAAACACCATATAGGCCTAAGATATCTGATATAATTATAAAAAAACATGCTTTATTTTTTCTCCCTTAATTGAAATAAATAACTCCATAGTCACAACTTAATTCCCTGTTTTGGTCTTTTGGCAATGTTAGCCCTGTTTTTCATCTTTATTTCTTATACCTAAGGAGAATAGATTGTAATTTTTTATAAGAAACAGAATTAGTAATAAAACTTTCTAAATATCAGACATATTTTCATGATATTCACATGCTGATACATATAATGATATTGATTCTTTATTCATCCTAAGAGTAACAATTCTGAAAAAAAATCCACAGATAAAAAAATTAATAGCTTTAGTAAGTTCTAAAGTGATTTTGTGTTAATATATCCTGACCCCCATGCACAGTATTAATATTGAATCCAGAAAAGACCATTTCAAGGACTTGTTTCCTTGTTTTGGTGATCCTAATATGCTTTAATTTGCTTTTTTGAAGGTTGGAGATTTTCAGAAGATAATTTACAAAGTTAATGCTGCTGTTTAGGGGAAAGGAGGCAGTCTTGTTAACTAGATATAACTAATTACTACTTAATAATGTGGTGTTCCAGAAAAGTCACTGATGGAAAGCATTTGGAGTTGTTCATACTTGCTTTTTGGTATTGCAACTGGAAAGAACTACTTAACTGTCCTATTACATCAACGGTAACAAACAACTTTAAATTAGAGGAAGAGTTGGAAAAACAAACCCTAGAAACCAGGATGAGAGAGGAAGACTAGAGAAAGCAGATCTTAGATGAGAAATGCATTTGAGTAATGAACTTGACAGATGTTCTAATTTCAAAATCCACCTGTAACTTTGTATTGTTTTCATGACTATTTTTCTAATACCCATCAGTTCATCTTGTCCTGAAAGTTTAGATTTCTGTCATTCATAATTTATTTCTTTAAAATTTCTCAATAATTAGGGTATATAAAACATAAAGATTATATGATAAAGGTCATAGATGGCAAACTTACAGGTCTGCTAAGATCATATTCAACAGTGAAAAGCTGAGAGATTTTTATTGAAAATTGGGGCTAAGAAAGCAGTGCCCACTTTCATCATTCTTGTTCAACATAGCAGTAGAAGTCTTTACCAAAAAAAAAAAAAATTAGCAAGAAAATAGTAGGTATTTGAATTGAAGCAGAAAAATTAAGTTATTTCTTTTTATAAATGACATAATCTTTACATTGATAACCCAACTCTTCTCCAAAATAACTATTAAAACTAATAATTTCAGTAAAATTATAAGATAAAAAATCAGCATAAATATCAGTTTCATTTCTATATACAACGAATGAATTGTCAAAAATTAGAAAACAACTTTATTTGTAACAACATAGAAAACATTAAAACATAGAACTAAATTCTGAAAAGCTGAAAGACATGACAATTAAAAGCTATAGATGAAAGAAATTGAAGAAAACACAAATAAATAGAAAAGTTTATCTGTGACTTAGAATTACTATTGTTAAAAAATGTTTAATACCCAAATCTAGCTATCAACTGAGTCAAACCCTGTCAAAATTACAATGGTATTTTCAGAGAAATAGAACTACTTTAGCCACTTGTCATTTGATGAACACTCAGGTTGTTTTCTGTTTTTGGCTAACACAAATAGAATTACCCAAGTTAGTATTAGTGTTATTACACTAATAAAATGATTATATTATAATAGTATATTATAATAATGCAATAATTATAACTAATTATAGTAATTAGTATTGTTGTAATACAATATTAGCAGTATTATTCTATATTATACTAAATAGTATTATTATACTAATTATACTAGTCAACAATTAGTATCTCTTTGAATTTGTCTTTTTGTGTTTTTTAGGTAAACACCAAGAGGTGGAATAACTGGATTATATAAAATTTTGCCTTTAATTTTTTTCAGAATCTCCATACTGTTTTTTGTAATGGGTACACCAAATTACAATCATGTTCCCTTCTTTCCACATCCTCTCTTAAACTTGTTTCTTGTCTTTGGGTAAAAGTTCTTCTCACAGGTGTGAGATATCTCATTGTTGCCTTGATTTGCAGTTCTCTCATAATAACAAATGAAATATTCATTTTTTGTTATCTACGGGCTATGTGTATTTTTCTTGGAGAAACATAAGCTCATATCCTATGCTCATTTTTTATTTATAGTTTGTTTTTATTGCTGAGTTTTGCATTTTTTTTTGGTATTTTTGGGGTATTATCCTTTTGTCAAACATATACCATATGGTTATCATTCAGTAGACTATCTTCATTTTGATGAAAGTTTCTTTTACCATGCATAAATATCTTAATTGGATGTAGCTCCATTAGTTATTTTTTATTTCATTTCTTTCTGATGAACTTGAGTCCCCAAACACATTTCTCAAATTGATGTTAAAGAGCAAATCACCTATGTTTTCTTCTTTGTATTTTATGGTTTCAGGTCTCATTCAAATATGAACTCATATTGAATTTTTGTGTTTGATGTGATTGGTTTAGCTCTTCTTTTTGCATGTGGCCATATAGTTTCTCCAACTACTGTCATATAAGACAACTGTACTAAAGATTAGGTCAGCTCATATTACTGCCCAAAATTTGTTGTTTCTCTTTTTTGTGTGTGTATAAAATCAACATAATTTAAATGTAAAATATTCCCATAAGTGTTCACGATTTTTCAAGTTTTGAGTAACATATATTCTTGTAACTAACACAAAGATATTGAGTGTGAGCAACCCCCAATTTCTCCCTTGGTCCATTGCAGTCACCTTTCCCTTAACCAACAGTTTAAGATAAACACTACTCTGTAGTCTAGACTTAAAGTTTTTTGCTTTTCTTGACTGTCTTGTAAAAATTTCAAATATTTTGCAAAATATAAGACTGTATTAGGTCTGTGTTTGAAATATTTTCCCCAATTTTGGGGGGAGGTTTTATCACCCTCTGAATATCTCACAAAGCAGATTTTTCATTGTGATGAGTCTTCATTTTGAGATATTATATATTTCCTTTATAAATCATGCTGTAGTGTTATATCTAAAAAATTAACTGAAGGTCATCATGTTTTATTTTTTGAGGTTTTATATTTAGGTCCAAAGTAGTCTGAGCTATTTTTGCGATGACACGTATTAAGACAGGTATGTTTTTGTAAATGAATGACTGACCAGTTACTCAAATCCTACTTGTTGAAACTGAATTCTTCTTTGTCAAAAATCAAATGAAAATAAACATGTTGGTCTATTTTTGACTCTTAATTCCATTGACCATTTTGTTCCTTTGTATCAGTACCACGATATCTTGTTTACTGTAGCTTTACAGGATATCTTAAAATCAGGAAATATGAAACAAACAAGTGTGCTCTTTTTTTCTATCAATATACTGGTAATTTTAGCTCCTTTGCCTTCCAATGTGAATGATAAAAACATCTAGACAGTTCCTACAAAATTCCAGATTTTGCTTGCAATTGCATTATATCTTTATTTTAGTTTGGAAGTAATTTTTATTTTAGCAAATATTTTTTTAATCTTTGAATATGGTTATCTCTTTTTAATTATTTCTTTGATCTTTCATTTGTTTTTTGCAGTTTTCTGCATATAAACATATATTTATATGCTTATATTAGATATTATTCATATTATATATGTATTAATATTATTAATATTTATATCATGAAGTAATATATATTTATATATATAAATATATAAATATATATTTTTCATATTAAATTATATCTTTGTAATTATATTATTAAATTAAACTAAATATATTTATACAGGATATATATTTAATTTATATATAATATACTTACTATATTATATGTAATATATAGTTTAAGATATATAATATATTTTATACAAATTTATTCAATTTGTATATAATATATATTAGATTGTATATTTATGTATATTTAATTATAATAATATCTAAAGATTTTCTAGCTTTTGGTAATTATGTATGGCATTATTTTATTTTAATTTCCAGTTCTTACAATATATAAAGAAGCCCAATCATAAAATGGGGTGAAGAATTAAAAAGAAACTTCTCCAAAGAGGAAATACAAATGGCCAACAGGACACGAAAAATTGCTCAATGTCACTAGCAATAAGGGAAATGCAAATCAAAACCACAATGATATACCACCTGACACCATTAAGAATGGCCCACATCCAAAGAAAAGGCAACAACAAGTGCTGGCAGGCATGTGGAGAGAAAAGAACAATCTTACACTGCTGGTGGGAATGTAAACTGGTTCAACCTCTATGGAAAGTTGTGCGGAGGATCCTCAAATTAATGAAAATGGAACTACCATTTGACCCAGCAATTGCTATCTTGAGGATCTACCCTAAAGAGACCTCAATGTGGCTACAAAGGAACACCTGTGCTCGGATGTTTACCGCAGCACTATTTATAATTGCAAGGACATGGAAGCAACCTAAGTGCCCCAAAAAAGATGACTGGATGAAAAAAATGTGGTATATACACACAATGGAATATTACTCATCAAGTAAGAATGACAAATTCGATGACTTTATGACAACATGGATGTACTTAGAAGAAATCATACTAGCAGAAGCAAGTCAAAAAGAGAAAGACAGAAGTCAAATGGTTTCACTAATATATGGGATATAGTGGAAAAAAAATAAACAAAAGCCATGAGGAAAAGACAAAACAAGCTAAGCACCAAACTGAAGCACACAACTATGGGCAGGAGGAAAAATGGGGGGATGGGACGGGAGGGTGGGGGATTAAATCCCTGGGATTGCAAAGTACGTTAAAGGGAACCCTTCTGAGAAAGCTATGATTTTTATTAGCTTTCTATGAACTTCCATTTTCTTACTACAATGTAGCTAAATACACTCTCTTTGGCCACAATCTCAAGGATTAGTATGTTAAGTTCTAGTTTAGTTAAAAACTTGTTTTAAAAATATTGGGGAAGTTTGCCTGATATACAGAGATATAGTTTTGAATGAATACAGGTTTAGCACTGATTACAGTGACCCTTTGATTTGTGGAATCTGAATGCATGTAATTGTAAGGTTTGCGTCATCAACATGACCTTTCTGTCATTTGGCAGAAAAGCCTGATTATTTTTAGCAACTTCAAATATCAAGAGCTTCATGGCTTTCTTTTCAAATCCAAATAACAATAACATACTTTTAAAGAAAAAGAAAAGCTACTCATTTGAACAATATCAATGTAAGCTCCCCTATTCTTTCAGTGTAGTGTTTTGTTTTAAATTATGTCTTAAATAAGAGCAAGAAAACTATTAAAACTTGAATTTCACAAGAGTTATTTATTTATTTATTGTTTTGTCCTTCCCTTCAGTACCATGCCATATCAGTGAAAATACCTTCTCGCAAGTCATTGAAAGATCAGGGGGCAACGAGTTTTAAGCACATATCTAAGATAATGAAATTTTTTGGTAATTCTTTCCTGTTCATGTACTTTCTCCTTCTGAGTTCTCAGCCTGAACACTCAGGCTTTCATTACTGGCACCTTTAAGGGATATGTCTTGTCCACCGATTATAGATTTGTTTCTATTAATTTCCACTCATATTTCTACAAGTGGTTAAATCTATGGTGTCACTTAAATATGCCCTTAATCACATAGAAATTTATTCTCTAAATTAGGGAGGATTCTCTCTTTTTCTTTCTTTTATTCTCTTACCAGATCTTCAATGGAGGGGATTGAAGTTTCTCTGGAAGATGCAATCACTATTCAATTCCCAGATCCAAAAACTCAACTTGGGTAACCATCAGTGAAGAAGTAAACAAAAGTAAACAGAATATCAGCACAAAGAAATTAGTCAATACAGGAAAGCAAACAAAACTAGAGACAGATTTTAAGATTTTATGATCTCGGATTTTCTTCAGACAACAGAGTAGACAATGAGAAAGAAATTAAAAACACAAAATAGACATTTATAACCAAGGCAATCAAATGGTCTTTCCAAAAAAAAAATCCATGTTTTTTTCAGAGAGACAGTGTGTATGATAATTATCATTCTGAGGACTACTAAAGCAAACACCTTAATAAAATATGCACTGCATCTCCTATTTTAAATTAAAGAGAAATGGTCAGTACTATACTGAACACTACATTAAATATGATTTTTATCTCTCTCTGTGGAAAACTTGGTCAGTAACAAGTGACTATGGTATTCTCTGAAATGTCATCTCCCCATCCATGTAGATGACAGACTAGCACATGTTGTCCACTGTACTTCTCACTGACCTCCTTAGGGACTATTCATTGAATAATTGATGTCAGAAGATTTCCTCATAGAGAAAATAGTAAGATAATTATTATTTTTTTTGCTTCCATATTTGTTTCTATTTGTCTGTTTCCCCTTGTATGCTTTCAGAAGAAAGTATCATGCTGAATCAGGGGACATTAACATTGAAACCTGTTAATCCCACTTTTTAAATCTGGAACTTTTGATGTACTTTAACCATTTATACCTCATTTCATTCACTTGTAAAGTAAGACCCCTCTAAAGCTCTTATTACATGACCAATTGTATTTAGTATGTTGACCAGCTTACTAGGTTATCAAAAACTGCTATTTCTGTGATTACAACAATTGCAATTATTGTAAATATTTACTTCAGTGTTTCAGTTATAGAAGTTCTCAGACCTAAATTGGTAGAACTCTGAGAAGGATTTAATGATGAAGAGAGTCAGGGTGGTGCTTGTTTCTTTCTGGAATCAGTGAGATTTGGCACTAGTCTCCAATGATGAGAAGTCTAAGGTCACATATCTGAGTTTACCTATTAGGTTTTTCAAGGTCTATATCAATATGAGACTTTACCATGCATTTTATAGATTATTCATTTTTAAATATTTTTAAAAGTGATTCCCAAGAAGATGCTTAAATTGTTTTTAACTAACCTGTCCATGATTTTAAGAAGCATCATTATTTTATATAACATTAAGAGGAAAGAAGAAGCACCACCAAATAAGCTATGACACAGTGCTAAACATCATTTATTATTTGCTATTTTGATTTTAGAAATGTTAAAAATATGAAAAAAATGTGTCTCTCAATAGCTGGCATATCTTTGTTAGTAAATATTGGAAAGATTAGAGCAGGTAGTATTTGCATTAAGAAATAATTATATATAATTTTTTCCTTTAGATTTCTGAGATATTTGAGAATACAAAATAAGCCATGTAAATACTAAAAATGCTTGGCAGGAAAAAAAAATCTGGTAATTTGTGAACTCAGTAAATCAATTGCTACATAAACAAACAAATGGAGATTATATTGGATAAGTATAACTGAACACTTTTATTTTCTGAAAAATGATCCTTGTTGAACAAATTTATATTTCTGATAATTTAAGAATCAAGCAACACAAAACAGAAAACTTGCTCCTTTTTTTTTTTTTTTTTTTACCAGTAACTTTTCATCACATCCATGGAAGGTTTTTTTCACCCATTAGGTCTGTTAAGCAAAATCACAGTTGGCTTTTTTTTTTTTTTAGTCACTGCTGGTTTTACTTTATCCTTGAACAACAGCTGTCAATACCAAAAGAGAATTAGGAAAAGTAAGTTCCTAGGATAATATCTTTTTAATGTTTTTATGATCTTAAAATATTAAAATATTATGGATGAGGTTGATTTTCAATGCCTTGTATTTAATTTTCTCCCATTAAGGGAGGAAAACAAGCAAACAAAACCCACAAAAATCTTGAAAGATGTTAGAATTTGTCATGCAAATTATTTACCAGTTAATGACAAAACTAGAATGGGAATACAGATTCCACACATGTGACCATGATAATCTTTCCTATAGGCTACATTATATACTACTTTTTTCAGGAACACACTAGTTCTCTATATCTCTGTGACATGTTGGTAATATGTATATGGATTATGACTTCCTTATTTACATTGCTAGCATCAAAAGGTGAGTTATACATGGTAATAGTCACCACCTTCACTTCCGTCTATTTTTTTTTTTGTATGAGTGATAGAAATTTCTTCAATCTTATGAAGAATAATACCTGTTGTTAATGGTGATTTTTATCACCTTAGCTTAGCTTCCTAATTGTGCCTCTGGTGGCATGCACCATCACCATTTGGGAATGATTAGGGATCATTCTTAGTAATGTAATGACTTAGTGCTCTGGTAACTGTTGTAAAGAGAAAATATTAATCCTCAAAAAGAGAAAATTAATTTCATGGTTAAGTTTGGAAACTTTATGATCATTTCTTATATGGGGTTTATCTCATTCCAGGAGATTATATGAGAATCTTGTACAATGGTGAAGGTTTAGGTTTAGATACCTTTTCTTTTGGTGGAAAAATTATGTTAATAATCAATCACTAATTATCAAAGGAATTTCATGTGTAAGAGAATCCCTAATAACAAATGACACAAGAGGCAAAGAATTGTTTACAGTCAGTATTTCAACAAATAAGTAAATACAGAGGAATTGATTGATGAGTTTACCAAGAATCTAATTTATTCTAACCTTTCTAATTCTCTCTTATATTTGAAAAATTGACAAATTTGGATTTGTAAATTCCTTTGCTGCCATATCTACAAGATATGAAGTAGTTGAAATTTAAACTTTTAATATACATCTGTTATTGTCAATGATGAAACTTTCTTTAAAAACATTAATGTATATTATATATGACATATTATATATAGTTATACTTTAGTGTAGTTTATATTCTTATGTATCATAAATATATTAATATTATATATAGTATATTATAAGGTGCATATTTTATATAATATATAATTATAAGATATTTCCAAAATTGCAAAATAATATACAAAATATTGCTATTTTATTTTTATGCATTTTATATTATATACTGCATGTTATATAATTATTATATTAAATATAATTATATTATTGCATTGTATATAATTATAATGTAATACACAGTATATTATATACTATATGTATAATATATAGTGCTATATGAAATATGTATCATAATTATAAATACCATATATATATATAACATCTAGAAAGTTCAATTCCCTAGTAACAGATGATACTGATGACAGTTGTAAAGAGTCATCTTTACAATGACTTACAGCAGCTGGTTACATCAAAAACAGACAGAAACTGGGGGTAGACCCTTGAGAGAAGCAAACACAGATTCATATGAAAACAACTTTGACCTGACAGAAAAATCATTTTTCTGTACTGCACAGAGAATATAGCTCAGCAGTCATATTTGACTAGTAAGGAATTAGAGGAAATTCCGTTGAGGAATTAAAAATTGAGTTCCAAATTGCCTGCCAGAGTAGTTGTAAATCAAACAGGAAATTCAAGAAAGTGGAGAATTAAGAGGGAGAGCTCCAAATTTTGCAAATAAAAATCCCATCATACCCTTGGCTGTTTTCAAATTCAAATGAATAGAGTAAGTCTAGAGTAAGTCTCCAAGGCACCCAACCAAGAGTAATAATTAGAATACTTTGAGATTTGTTAGATATTTTCACACTTGACCAGTGTGGGGGGAGAATTTGGAGTTTAATTTCAAGTTATAGTGTCTCAATAACTACTTTGAGGCTTTCTTTTAAAATAAAAGGGTCACAGTTTGAGGGCAAAGAAATTAGAGATTTTTTTTAATCAAACATTTTAAGAGACATCTAGATTACTACATTATATATATATATATATATATATATATATATATATACTATGTGATATGCCATTTTGATTTTTGAGGTAACGTTTGTTTGCAGTACAGAATATTATTCAGAGGTATCAGATCATACTTCCTTCAGATGTATGCTTTCACAGCACACTCATCACCAAGGCATCCTAGTCCTCTGCCACATCCATGGTATTCACGCGCCCCTCCCCTTTTATTCTTCACCTACTACTTCCCATCTATAACCTCAATTATTCAGTCAGATTCTATTGGGGGGGGGCGTATGATGTTCTCTGAACTTTTGTTTTATTTTCATATATAAGCGAAAGCATCCAATACTTGTCTTTTTCCTACTGAGTTACTTTGTTTAGCATAATCCTTTTAATGTATTAATTTCAAACTCTCTTGATAACTAAAGTTTTATTCTATACCTTCATATATCACAAGCTCTTAAGAGCACTTTCAATATAGACTAGGAATTCCCAAATCACTTTCTCTATTTTAAAACTTGCAATTATTAAATGCTATTTCATCTCCAATATAGACAATTGATTTTTCAAGATGTGTGAAGGTCTCTAAATGCTTCATTCTTAAAGTCCAACTTGTCTAAGTTCTACAGATCCACATACAATTATAATGCACTTAGGTGGTTAATGAGGAAGATTCTCTACGTAAATGTCACTGTTATAGTCATCCAGTAGAAAAGATAAAAAGGGACAATAGTGAACTATCATCAATCAATTAATTAACATTCTAAATACATATTACCATGAAATATGATAAATTACAAGATACTCTTCCCCATGATTTAGGGATAAATAATGTAAGATAAAATACCTGGCACACTTGACATGTGATCACATCGAAAATATTTTATGTACCTCCTTTAACACTAGCAAAAAGAACAAGATGGTGCAAGGCAGTCATTGACATTAAGAGCATTTCTGAGGATTACTAAAAATTCAGGTGTTCTAAGTAAATTCCATTATGAAAAATCTGTACATACAATCACATATCGTGGCCAAGTAGAAAACTTTTAGCCATATTCAAATTTGATATACCAAGTAATCATCTGTAACAAAATTTTCCTCTAGGAGAAACAGAATTTATAAGAACTTGAGAACTTAGAAGAATGACATGTCAAGTCTTTTCAACCATGTATAGAATGGGCATGTGTAGAATGGCTGAGCACTTGAAGAGAAGAACCAGGTTGTTGAAAGGAATGGTAAAGTTAGAAATAGTAGGGCATTGTAAACTACTTAACTTTAGAAGCATATAGAAGCATATAAATATGTAATACTTTTATAACCTTTCCCAGTTTCTGATGGTTTAAAGATAAATAAAACATCTTCAGCAATAAGTCTTTTTTTAATACATGTGAAAAGGGAAAAAATGGTTGACTTTTTGAGTCTCATCTTTCAGAAATCATTATTTGGATTCATTAGAACAAGTAGAAAATCATGTACTTAAGTAAAATACAACCTGTTGTGGTGGTTTTATATTGAGTCTTCTTCAAAGTAAATAAAAAGACAAGGAAATAAATTGTCTTCATTAGCGACACATAGTGCTGAAAGGTTATTTTTCATTCCAGATAAATTTATATCTCTCAATCATATGCAGTACCACAATTATTCAGATGAGTTTAGTAATTTGTATATTCAATATTATACCCTTATGCTGTAAGAAATGGCAAAGCCGAACAGAATTTTAAAGAAAAGGACATTTTTTATTAAACAAACAATCTCAAGCAAGCTGTATTATTCAACAAACAATAGGAGAGACACTGTTCTAGGTTAGTAGGACAAATACAGTCCCTGTTCTCATTAGATTTTACATTCCAATAGTGAGACATTAATTGAATAATTATAAAGATAAAAATACAAGTATAGTAACAGCTGGGAATAAGAATAGAACCATAACTTTTGGAAGGTCAAGTAAGTATTCTCTGAGGGAAAGAAATAAAACAATCTGAGATATGAAGGATATATTAGAGGTTTGCAAGGCATAGCAGACTAGATCTTCAGAGATATAATATTCTATGATCTCAAAAGGACCTCATGTGATAGGAGTGCAGAGAGCCAGAGGAGTGTGGTGTGAGTAGGAAAGGGGTTAGACTAAATGACTTGTAGATTATAATGAATTTACTCTTAACACAAAGGCCACAGGGAGAAATGGAAGGCTGTGAGTTTAATTAAATTTCAATGTCATAAAATCATAACTATTTTGTAAGGAACTGATGGAAGATGACGAGAGTGGATGCAAAGAGAATATGTGCATTTATCAACATCCATATCGGTTCCTAAGAGAAGGTGCTAGCAAAGGATGGTGGAGAAGGATCACAAGTGGGAGAACTACTAGAGTTATACGACTTTTAATACTGTCCAAAAATTAATAAAGATGTA
Organism: Uropsilus gracilis; assembly: GCA_004024945.1. Lineage (NCBI taxonomy): Eukaryota > Metazoa > Chordata > Mammalia > Eulipotyphla > Talpidae > Uropsilus > Uropsilus gracilis. The sequence continues at coordinate 90,103 of PVHY01002965.1, read as the reverse complement.
ATAAAATTAGCAAATCAACTTAAGGTGCTAGGAAATATGGTGAACCTGCCAAGAGTGATATTTAGGGGAAATAACAAGTGTGAAGTCACAGCAATACAATGAAGATGCAAGGTAAGTGCAGAGATGTCAAGACTCAGTTATTTGACTGTGAAATTTGGGTGATTTCTGAAATAGAGTATCATGGAGGCAGAACTAAGTTTTTTTTTTTTTTTTTTTAATCAGTATAGTTTCAATAACATGCCAGAGACAGATTGGCAAAGATACTGATACTTGTGTCTAATGAGTAGGAATATTTATTTGGGTACTAATTTAATGACTAATTTAGTCACTCATAATCAACTATATTCATGAAATAATGAATTACATTTCACAGTCTCGTAATTACATAACTGCCAGCAATCTGATCATTCCTTACCTACGTGTAAAATTCTATTTGCTTACTATGCATGTCCTTTTCTTCAGTTAAATTGCAAACATGTAAAGGCCATGCTAGACATGTATGTTTATAAATCCCAGCAACTAGTATAGTCTAATTATAGTTTATTACAGATGTTACTTTTTCTCTGTTTCAACATTAAGAGCATTGTGTCACCTTTATTGTTTTTCATATCTACAGAATTAGAAATTTCAGGCACCTTCAATAAACAGCAATTTCAATGAGACATGAACACTCTTTATCCCAGCATACTCTCAATTTTCACCACATTTGTTGAGTGAATAATTAACACAGCACTTTCTCAGTATTAACTTCATAAATAAATGAGAATTCCTATTTATATCCATATGTATGCTCTTGTGTACTTGATTTGAAAAAAATCTTGCATTTGAAAATATATGAAATACAGCTAGAAAAATATTTCTGCCCTTACCTCTCATTTCAAGTGAATGAGTGAAAGTTGACATGACTTTTTTCCAGCAATGGAATTGCTTTTTTTAAAATTTAATTTAATTAATTTATTTAAGACTGATTTTTTTTTCAATGGAAAGGGGATGTGAGAAGGAAAGGAGTGTAGCTTTGTTTAAACAATCATTCCTTTCTCCAATGATTTAATTATTTCTTGGATACTTATTTTCAAATTTGCTTGATTTCATTGATAAGAGAAGACTGAAAATTTGGGTTCAATTCATGGCTTTCTGAAAATTTTTGGTGTTCATACAAACATAAACTATTAATCTTAGCAAAGAATTTGATATAAGCTTCTCAGTAAACAGGAAATTAGTATTATCCTTAATGCTACATTTGTCCCAAACAAATCTGATACCTTAGCTGACTTTTTGTGTTTACAAAAATAAAAAAAAAGAAAGAATCCTTGACTTTTTTCCTACAGTTTGAACAGTGAAAATTGCATGTTGACACACGCAGACTGTTGATAGTCGTGTCTTCCCAGTATTCTTGCTTTTCACGTTGACAGCATCTCCTTCTGTTTGGGAATTATTTTTTCCTGTCTGTTCAAGCCCCGGTTTTCTAATCTAAACTTTGGGTAGTTTTGAGTCAATTCAAACTTTGCAATGTATTTCCTTGTGATATTTCTAATCTGAGGTTCAAGTCTTCTTCTATACATGGACACATGGAGATGTCAGACTGAACAACAGCACTAAGCCACAGGAAAACTAGAAATGACAGACTAAGATAATCCTGGTGGTGTTTGAATTCCTGGTTTCTACTTTCCATCTTGCAATTATATGATTTATTTGGGTTATATTTCTATTCTTGCAATCAAAGCAGAGATAAATCAAGTCCTAGAGGGTATTTTCCTTGGATAGTTTGGCACTAGCTATAGCAAATATGAGCAAATCTATGAATAGGTCATTGGCTGAATATGCCTATTGAGAATGCATTTCTCTACTCAAGTATGAATAGCCACTATATATGACTGCAGAGTCGGATTTTGGTTATTTTTTCTTTTCTATCCACCTTGCATAAAAAGTCATAAAAATCAAAAGAAGATACATTTTCACGTGAAATAAAAATGGAGTAATACTATTGATGCTCTAACAAGAAGACAAAAAAAGTAGTATCTGAGACCACAAAATTGGTATATTTTAATTATAGTAACAAAAACGTTGCACATTAATAAAAGTACTAGTTTGTCCTGATAAACTGTACACATGTATTTTCCACTTGATTTAAATGCCATGGCATTTTAGATGACTTCCTTCTTTGGTATTTTGAGTGTAGAAGATAGTAAAGGTCATGACCATCTGTGGTCAATAAATAGTTCTGTTTCACCCTCTACCAAAGCAAAAAGATTGCGACTGGTTATTAATTCAGGTGGTCTGGCTGAAATCCATCTTCAGTAATTACATTTCTGTCTATGTAAAATTGATAATGTAGTTTCAGTGAGAGAACTTATTCATCGCTGTCATCAATTTAAAAAAGAACAGAGATGCAAAATCAACATTGTATTATGCTCTAAGAACAAAGGTTTCATTTTGTTTCAGCATAAATGCTCTCAAATATTAAGAGTTAAGCAGATAGCATTCACTAAATGGCATCAGCTAGTGAACTTTAAGCAACAAGACATATCTCAGACCTTTAAATTTCCACAATAGTAATTCATATAAGGTATCTCAGAAAGTTCACTTTAGTTCCTCTTTTATGTTCTCAGTTTTCTGTTCCCAATCTCCTGTCAACATTCACTTTCCAAAGCATGATGTACCCCACATTCTACCCGTTAAGGTCAACTACACACCTTGTCCCACTTTCCTTGAAACCTTGCATATAATATTATACGAGATGTACTCCCTGCTTAACTGCTAAGCCATGGAGATAGGAACATTCATATTATTTTCTTCTGTAGTTCTCAACTTTACATTCATACCATGCCTTACATGTGACAAACACAATATACAATCAATGTTTGCTGAACATGCTTATATAGAATCAGTGTTTTCTGCACATCTAAAATGGGAACTAAAATAATTCCTTCAAAGAAAAAGTATAATACCGTGTAATACATGTTATGGATAAAGAAAACATTCAGGAAGAAACAACAAAAATAGACTATTTGGAGATTTATGGTGTCCAGTAGCCTAAAAATAATGATTAACCTGCTTTGGGAGTGTAGCTGGAAAACCATTTTCATTTGATGTGCATTCTTTCTCTACAACCACGAAGATGGTTTTAACTTATGAAAGAGTACATCTTTGAGGAGAATCAGATAGTACATCCAAACCTGGTCATATAGACTAGTGTTTCAGATAGAGTTCTTGTCTCATGGGAAGTGGAAAATCAGATTACTGATGATGAAACAACAGAATGAGGTTGACAGTACAATTACTTTCCCAGGCAACCTCAAAAATAGATTCTCTAGGTACTACAAAGTATCATATCCAATCCTGTGGTATACATGTCTTTGTGGAAGTTCACATAACACATCTCTCATTGATAGTTTTGCCAGTAGTTTTCTATACTGCAATGAGAAAATTATATACATATTATTTCAAATGTATATGAGTATATATTTTCTCTAAGTTATTAGAGGACAGTTGTTAGAACAATGGGCTAATGAATTTTTGATTGCTGGATTTGTCTTTGATAGCTTGTCAGATTGTCTTTCATATGGTTTTGTACTTATATTCTCACCAACAATACCTATATGCCTTATTCACAGATTTATATCATTCCACAGTATCAGTTATTCCCGCTAGACATATGCTGGTCTGATACATGAGATAAATTTGATGATAGTAATTTTGTGTTTCTGTTATTGAGAATGATGTTGGCATCATTTCATGTATTTAAGATCTAATTATTTCCTTTTCTGTACACTTGTCATATCCTTGCCTGTTTTTTTCACTGGATGTTTGATATTTTGCTGATGAACTTGTAAGTATTCTTTATATATAGACACTTCATTATAAGGTGAAAATATTCACAATTTATTTTCTTTAAGCTCTACTAACTTTGGTTTATATCATCCAAGCATTTTTTGGTTTTGTGTACAATCGGCTCTCTCTTGGCTTTGTTTTTGTAACCACCTGGGAAAGTATTTCTTAAGCAAAAATGATAACAACTTGCTTGGGCTCAAATCCTGGTATTTCTTCTTATTAAAGTGTGATTTGAGCAAGTCGTTTAATTGTTCTCTGGATTCTTCTCCTTTGTGAAATGGAGTAGCAATTTTTAGGTGGTTGTAAGAACTAAATAAAATAATAGCTGTAATTTATTTATAACATTTGGCTTATACTAACAAGTTAGTAGTAAGAATAATCATACTAAATACTTATTTTGTTTTTGAATGATATGAATGCAGAAGCATTTTCCTCCCCCTCGATTCAATTTTTCTCCTATTTTTATATCGATAAATGGAGATACCATTGAAGCAGTCTTTTTACTTAGAAATACAACCTTATCATTCCTCTCTTTAAAAATCTTTAGTGAACGTGAACAAAATCAACTAAGATGAATTTTAGAAACTGACATGGGAAGTAAATACTATTCAACAACTTATGAGGTTACTATAAACAAACATGCCTAGAACTAAACTACTGCTTTACACTGAACTGCTCCAGATTTTGTTGAATATATCTGTTTGTGTGTGCAGTTGCTGTGTTGATTTCAGAGTAGTTTTGTTTATTTATGATTGCCATAGAAACAACATGAAGATGCATTTTCCACCAAGTACACCTAGCAACTCTGTGGATGTCTGTATATTCAATTTATCCATGGTTACCCTGGGGATTGCTCAGAATATGGCCATTACTTAAATCTTACAATACTAAGCTAACATTTGATAATTTGATTTCCCTCCTAACAAGAAAAGGTGCTTTCCATGGTTAAAAATCCTACTACTCCTGAAATAAACTACAAAGCAATTGTGTACCTAAAATAAATACAATAGTTTACAACTTTTATATTGTTTTCAATTTCTTGAAATTATATAAACATAATATATATGTATGTAGATATATGATATATTTTTTAAAGAGACATACCCATAACAATAAAGAATTTGGGTATATAAGAAGTAGGTGTGATAATGGTAGAATTGGTGCTTTATTGAAACAATTTGCCAAAATAGATTAGTGGGGGAATTGGAGCAAGAATGAAGATGAGTTCAATTTAGACAAGATGAATCATTCTATTTTCTGTGCAACATGATGAAGAGAAAGAGAATAAATAGGCAGAAGTAATATTGCAGTTGTAAACACAAGTTAGATTTTTTAAATCAAATGTTGTTTACATCATCATTAATTAAGAGGTAAAAATCATCTGCTCTGAGTCAATTTTGACTGAAATTAATAAGACATTATTGAAAGAAATTGAAGAACTAAATAAATGAAAAGACAACACATGCTTAAGCAACAGAAGAAATAATGTTACTAAAATGACTGTTCTACCAAAAATCAGCTAGAAATTCAATGAAGATGGAGAATGAAGTTTGAAGGAGGCCCACTGGACTATGAAGGAGGACCTTCAGTGTCTGGATGGTGACATATATGGAATCATATAGCTCACTGGGTATATTCCTATACCTGAATTCATATTTAGTGTTGTAAACTAACAATGTTACCCAAATATAGGTTATCCAAATATAACTTTCAAAAAAAACTCAAAAAAATGTTTCAATTAAAAGTTATTACTACAGTGAAAAAATAAACAAAAGACTTGGGGAAAAGTCAAAACAAGCTAAGCACCAAACTGAAGAGCACAACTTTGAGAAGGAGGGAAAGTGGGGGGATGGAGGGGAGGGGGGGGTAAACCCTGCAGATTACAATGTTGTGAAATTTACATATAAATAAAAAAAGAAAAAAAAGTTATTACTATCCTAACATATGTGTATGTGGAAAACATATTTTCACATTATTTATATCTAGAATAGAATGAGGATACCTGGGAAGTCTGTTTTCTATAATATGTCTTTAATAAATGGAAAAGAAAGGTTTTATGCTATTATAAATGTAATATTACTGTATTTGTGTTGTGAGCAAGATTTATGTACTTCTTTAGGAATTATGTTGCTTCACATCAGAAAAAATGCAAAATTCTCAGTAACTTTGAGGACATTATCAATGCATAATAGAAGCATGAGTACTGCAAGAACTGAATATCCACAGGAAAATCTTTCAATCTTGATCTATTTCAGTCTTTTGAGCACATTTTTGAAAGAACAAAATACACTCATATTCACACATAAATGCTTATAATCAGTAAGATGCTTTGATTGAAGTAGTAATGAAATGATGAGATATGTAATAAAGCATTTTTCATATTTTCAAATATAAGTTTATTGTTCTTTCCTTAAGTGTAACTTTATTTCAAGAATATGTTTAGAGCTTATAAGATTGATATCTAAAAGTAGTATCTCTTACACATGGTGCCAGACAAATGATATATATTATCTACTTTTATTCTTTTAATTCTAGATAATTTGACAGTTATTATAATAGTAGTTCACATTTTATAGATCAAACTAAGATTTTGAAAAAAATTGAATTTGTTAACATTATTCAGCTGGAATTTGATTCTGGTTTGCCTAGCACATCTTTACTGCCATGGAAAAAACCCAATGAAGAACATAGTAATGATTTAAAACAGAGCTTACTAGTATGTGATAATGAAACAGAGTCAAGTTAAACAGTGCTGAGGCTAGAGGACAAGTCACTGTATGTGTTCTTACATGTGTGCTCAAAATTGCAAGACAGCACCCAGGCTCAGGGTGTAACATAAACAAGATTTATTAACAAACAGGAAAAGAGAAGAATTTCTAAGTCCACCATGTCCTGTTATCTCACTCTGGACAGTGTCTGCAGTGTTGACAAGTCTAAAACAAAAGCAACTCATTCAAGATGGCACTGTCCGTTCTATGAAGGTCTGGAACCAGGTAGACAGCAGCAAGCAATGCCAGAAACCAGAGGTGCAGTGCTTCTGAGGTGGCATTATAACAACCATCATCACCTCTTTGAAGGGAGTGCTGTCCAGTGCCACATGCCACAGAGACAGTGGCAATAGCACCAGGAGACAGTGGGTGCTAAGGTTCAGAAGTGGTAGAAGCTATCAGAGGTGACAGCACATAGGTCAGCAATGTACAGTGACAAGTCAGTAGACCATTGGTGCCAGAGTACAGGCACTATTTTCTAGCCCTTTGTGAGATAACAGCCTCTTCAATACTCTTGGCACAGGCCAATGGGCATGAGCTAAAGGTACCCATCGCAGGTGCTATTGAAGGCAGTCAAGGCCACAGCAGCATTAGGCTGCAGTCTGATGTGGAGATTAGATACAGAGGTCTATGAAGTTCTATAAAGTTCTTTCCCAGAGGTCCATAAGAGTCTTTCTGATGAGTCTGCCATTTTTTTTTTCCAGGAGAAAGAGCCAACGGGTCTTCCTGAAGAATCTGCATCCCAATATCTGAAGGAATTCTAGCCCTTTGGAGCATTGGCTTATATTCCCTGTCTTTCAAGCCTGACTGGCCCTATTACAACTCAAGTTGTCTGGTTTGGTTCATTCCCAATTCCAGTGCATATCAAAAGGGAAAATCCCAGCCTGCACAAAAACACATGATGTACGGTGAGGTCTGGCCTGGGCACTTGACTGTGCACTGTGGGAAACCATGGCTGCCAAGGCCCAACCTCTCATCTCTGAGCCAGGATGATGCCATTGGAACTAACTACAGATTGCACGAGTGACTGACCCTTAAACGATCCATGCCCTTTGACAACAGAAGCTTGTGGCTCCTGTTTCAACAATGCTGCTATAATAGGCACATTCCCCATTCAAAAATGCTTTACAAAGATACTTTAAGTAGCAGGAAAAAACAAAAATCATCATAAATTTCAACATTATAAATATAAGCTATAAATTAAACCCATTAGTCAAAAATAACTTGTTTATTCATTGTGGGTTCTTCTAGGAAGTCTATTTTATTAGTTACAATTATATAAATTATGTTCTGAAATGTCCTGAACTTGGACTATCATGACAAAAGCTGCCAACTCTGACAATTTTGAATCATTAACAGTTCTGGACTTGCACTCACCCCTCTGTACAGTCTGTGCTGTTGCAAAGGCCTGATGAGGTTAGGAGTCATCGTCCAAGAGAAGTCTTCAGGGCACAGTGACCTGTGATAACAATTCAGTTAAAAGCAACTCAATTATTTATCTACTGAATGCTGTCAAGTTATGTTTGATATTACTTATGTGACTATGCAAAGTACTTCTCATAAAGTATAACATTTCCTTTTTTTGTAAATTACCTTTAATTGGGTAAGTAACCAACCACAAGATAATATTGATGCCTTGAATCTGGTGATGAATAAGGGTAGTTTTTCAGAGATTATGTAGTATGCTTTACATATATATATTACATTTTATATATCTCATATACATAACCAGGGATAAATGCTATGTAAAATAATAAAAATTTAAAGCACAGATTAATTATAGTAATGTATACTAGATTTACCTAGTTTGTGATGAATTAATAGTCTAAGTTTTTTGTCAGAACCACTTCACGCAGGCATCCAGTGCTGTATAATTCCAACCCATATTTGCATCTAGAACACAAGCACAGTTTTACTTTTCATTATCAGCTATCAGCATACAATATAAACTTCTCATAGAAATTCTTAGTAAAAACATACAGTGATACACACCTTACATTTCATGAATATGGACATTAATTTTCTCCCCTACTCTAGTCTCATTGATAGCTGTCAGTGGCCATCTGAGGATATATAGAGAAAGCATGTTTTCAAATAAAGTTCTTTAATGGAAAGAAAGGGGCAAATTATTTCTGATTTTGCCAATGTAAGTACGTTTTTGTTATTGCTCAAGAAAAGAATTTTTGATGAGTATATGTTGCTAGCATTCTTTATCAACTGTAAACTTATTGAATTAGCTGAGTAATCATTCTCACTTATAGAAAAACAGGAGAAGCTATGTAGAGTTGAAGGGTTTTGCTGCTCTGTGATCAAGTCCATTTTAGAATTTTCTATTTCTAATTTGCTTTGTCAGAACATATCAAGGAGCCAAAGATGAGTTATAGGTGTACCATTATTTCTGTCTTCTAAATCTGGGTGCAATTGAGATGGAATCTGAAGGCAATTTATCCAAGTGTGCCATATTAATTATGGTAAATTTCCAAGTGATGCATGATGTAAACAAAAGGTTGTGAAGCTTCCTACTAGACCTTATGTCATCCATAGGTTACTTAGAAGACTGAACAAATTAAATGTGACTCCTGTAAATTTTGATACAGTAGGTCTAAAGTTGAATAACATAATCTGAAGAGCTCCTCAGATGACTCTGAATATTTTTCATTTTTAAGAATTAGACTAAATCTTTTCAAGTGATGGAATTCAGCTATTACAAGGCTGAATATTATTTCTAAGCCTGTACACCATGTGGGAACATTGTTTTAGAAAATGTTCATTACAGCCTGATAGGTTGTTAAGAAAAGCTCATGGTCCTTCCTCTTTACTCAATATCTGCAATGTAATATTCCTGGCATCTGGTCTGAAATGTGATCCCTGGCGATAGCATTGCTTCCAGTGGAAGCACATACTTCTGGTTGTGTGCAGCAATAAGCAAAGACTTCCTTATGGTGGTACACAACATGGTATATTAGCAGACAGTATGATGTTACTACTCTGTTACTATGTAGCAGGGTGATGGAAACAAGCAAAATATCAACAGGCAGACAGTTGCTGGAAATAGCTGGAAATTTTTACTTAGATAAGGCATTTCAGGTAACGTATTGATTTTTGTCAAGCAGAAAGTCAGAGATTTTATCATGTTTTACTTAAGAAAATAAGTTTTGTTTAGAATCTCACCCTTTATTAGAAGGGAAAAAGCTCCAAAAATATATTCTCTTCTTATGCTAAAACTTTGATCAATCTCCAAGTTCAAGACAGGTGTCAGTATTGAAGAGGTGCATTTAGGTTGACACATGAAATGTACAATGGCAAAAAGCCTGAATGAAAGATAGCCATCTTGGCAAGAGAATTAGTGTGATACAAGATAAACAACTTCCCTTTGTTACAACAGCACTGGGCATTCCTAATTAAGCAGTGGCAAACAAGGTTACTCAGCAAGGTGGTGGTAGAATGATATCACAAGTAATATTAAAATATTACCTTTTATCAAAACATCAAGTTCTCAGATTCAAATAAACATAATTCAGTTACACTAAGAACAATAATATATAACACTAATGAGAGATAATTATTCCCCATGGCAAATACTTCAGAAGAAGTCAAAGTGCAGGTATTTATAAACTGTAAAGTAAGTCAAAAATTCTTGATGTTTTCAATGCTTCTTAACTGTTAATTGGCATCAGTTTCACATGATGTCAATGATTGCTTGAGGTTTAATGCCACATTAGCAAAACACATTTACTTCATCTTACATGTTCTGTATAATAAATTTATAAAGACATATTAGTGAGTTGAAAAAACATTATGTTACAGCTGCATCCCTGGTCCAGATATTACCATTTTAGTGGTTTGATTTTATTGAGTTAGTAGAAATAATTACTCAAATAAATATTAATGAAGGAAACGTTTTTCATTTAAGTACCAAGAAGATACAATTAAAACTATATGAAAAATCTGTTGTCTGAAAGCAAAAGTAAAGGAAAAATAAATTCCGAAATTTAGAGTATATTCTGAATCTGGTCTGGAGAAAGGAAATGTGGATTCAGAATATTGATCTTGAGGTACAATGGAAAAGTTTAAGATAAAAATATATTAATATACAGCTAATGCTTTAAAGTTTTTTAATTTACAGAGTATAAATATTGAAATATATTGATATTATACAGTGAAATTAGAATTCAAATATTTAACTGCTTTAAAGATTTTTATAAGTAAAATTATACTAGATAAAGAAGATTGAAGAGAAATAATAATTAGGATGATGATTATTATTGATTTATCACAAGAAAAAGAAAAATTCTATTCATTTAAAAGTCTTTGAATTATTAAATTTCCTAACATGAATATCTCATATTTTTATATTAACACTGAATCTACTAAATTTATTGTATTTACACCAAATATTTTAAAAAGAATATTCACATTACAGAAGATTGATATAAAAGCAAAATTATTTCAAATTACAAAATGTCCTTGACTGTTCATATCTTAATTCAAGTCACAACAAATTACAACTTGCTGACTGTGTGATTCATAATTGGATTCATCTTATGTATTGGAACTATTCTTATATTTCTTTTGAGACATTCATCATATATTCAATAAAAATATAGGGGGAATTCCCTAAGGGGAAAGTCTTGTCTTTTCATCATGTATTGTTTCCTATGATTCATCTTAAGAGATTCTGATTAATTGATTATTTCAGGAAGCATCCTGCACTGGGCAAATACAATTCTAGGGTTGCAGCAGTGACTCAGTTAAAAACAACAGTAATAGAGAAAGCCCACACTGTCACCTCAGCGTTAAGCTCAGTCACCAAAAGATGCTTGAACAAAGATGCAATTTGAATGTATTTCCCAAAAGAATCATCCCTACGTATTACAGTTTTGGAGACAGAAATTTTGAGAATAATAGCTATGGTAAGGAGTTATCTCTTTGCCCTAAGGAAATGCTTGTATATTTTGGGGAAAAAAATGAGCCGGCTGTGGTGGTGCTTGCCTGTAATCCCAGCACTGGGTGGTTGAGACCAGGGATCGCTTGAGTCCGCAGGTTTGAGACCTAGTCTCAAAAAAAAAAAAAAAAAAAGTGAGGCACATTAGTTAGTCAGCATCGCTACGTATTTTTAGCCATATTTTTAGCCTTCTTCCGTTCCTTGTTCAAGCCCTCTGTAATGTCATAATTATCTACTGATCTTACTTCCCCTAAGAACATAATTATTTTTCTACGACACTGTTCAGACTGAATCCCCATTTATTTCCTTGCAGCCTTCACTTCCCACCAATATTTGTTCTTGAAGACTTGTATTCAAGTGGTCACTCCTCCCTGACTTCTACGGCATTTCTCTCCGTCTACATTGATCAGTCCGTGGATTACTCAGTGCATGTTTACTTGTGCATATAGTATATTCTGTTTCCACCTAAGTGAATAAGCATGCTAACATCCGTAATAGCCTTTCTTCATAGTTTCTAACTAAAGACTATGAGCCAAGACAGTGTGAAATATATCTCTAGTGCAAGCTCACTGAGATAAAGTGGTGTGTGAATACAGAACTGAAATGGTATTCTGTAGATTGTGGTCTTTTTTAGAGTAAAATCAATATTTCGTAGCCATTTTTTAAATTTCTATTTTATTTATTTTTGCTCCAATTTTTATTTTCCTTACTTCTACTGGCTTTTGGTTTCACTGGTGTTCTTTTTCTTGTTTCTCAATGTACACTACTTGATTATTTACTTATGCTTTTTCTTATTTCTTGGTCTGAGTTTGTAACACTTCCTTGTCAGTATTGGTTTTACTGTGTCTCATAGGTTCTGATGAAAAAAAAATTTCTTTATTTTTCTCTAGGTGCTTTTTAATTATTTACATTGATTTCATCATTAACTCAATAGTTATTCAGTATCAGGTTTAGTCTCCACATAGCTGAGACTCTCTTTTGTGGTTGATTTCTAGTTTAATACCATTGTAACCAGGTAAGATTTCAATCTTCTTGAATTGATAGCCATTTATTTTGTGAACCAAAATATGGTATATCTTAAAGGATTTTTGATGTTCACTACAAAAAAAAATGTGTACTCAAACTTTGGGGCAGTGATATGTTCTATAAATGTATGTTAAACCAATAGGTCAAATGTATCTTTTAATGTTTTGGATGTTGTTGATGTTCTGTCTGTTGGACCTGTCTTCTATGTAACTAGATAAACTGCAGTTCCCTTCTGTTATTGATTTACTGTTAATGTCTGGTTTTATGTCCATTAATAGTTGCTCTATGTATTCTGATGCTCCTTCTGTAGATGCATATATATTGATTGATACATGTCTTCTTGACTTACTGATCTCTTAATTATTATATAATGTCCATCCAACATCTTTTGTTGCCTTTTATAGGAGGAAGTCTTATATCTGATATAGCTATGACTGCACTAACAGTTTGGGATCCCTGCTTGTAGGGTTGGTTTGCAAACTTTTATTTAAAGCCTACACTTACCTTTGGAGCTCAGATGGATCTCCTGGACTCAGCAGAAAGTTGGAGTTTGAGTTCTAACCAAACTAGCCAGATTGTGCTTTTGAATTACTGAGTTGTGTTGTTGATATTTAGGGAAATTATTGATGTGTTGGTATTTGCTGACATTTTTGCCATTTGCGGTGTTTTGTTGTTGTTGTTGTTGTTTTTGCATTTGTCTTTGGTTCTTTGCTCTTCTCTTTTTCTCTTCCCTTGTATTTTGACAGTTAAATTTTGGGTAGTATTTGGATTCCACTTTTATCTTTTTTTCTCTAGGTATTTCAGGTAAAAGGTCCTGTATTTATATAACCTATTTTCAATAATAAGCAAGCTAATTTTGAGTTCCTTATATCAGTCCCAATTCTACTTCCTACATAATAGTTTCTGTTCAGGGAACACTTGTATTTGAGTTTTCTTTTCATTTTATAGAAGTCTTTTTAATATTTCTTATAATTGTTGGTTTAGATAACATGAATCCCCTCAGTTATTGTTTTTCTGGAAAGCTCTTTATCAGTTCATCACTTTTGAAACTCTAAATGTTATCCGGATGGGTAGGGATTCTTGCCTGGAGGTCTTTCCTTTCACTATGTTGAAAATGTCATGCCATTCCTTTCTGTCTTGTAGCCAAACCACCAAAACAGCACTGCTGAGAACTGATATGACTTTGTGCATTGTTTACATACTTTACTGAGGAACATTCAGTATTTAGATTACCCCCATCCCCTTTGTGAAAAATCAATAAATTGCAGATTGCTCAGTATGATATAGACTAAGCCTGGATTTTTAGAGAAGATTAAAAAGTGCTGAGTTCTAGTGCCAAGTGACTTTAGTGTTAACACAGAAGTAACACACATTATGAACTGTTGAACAGCTGGAATTCTTGATTAAAATTGAATGTAATCTTATGCTGAGTTTTATCCTGAGCAGAAATTGAAATATCATGGAACACTTCATATACTTGTGCTTTTGATAGAAAATATTCTGTAATTGGTTTTCATGGGTTCCTAGAATAATATTTTCTCCATACACATCAAAAACAGACATTTATTTTAATATTTCCAGATTTAAAATCTGGATCTTATATAGAGTACTTATATCTTAATTTCCTGAGCTATTTTTCTTGACACTTGAAAATGAAGCTCTTTACTTATTTTATGTATTATTTTCAGACTGTTAAGCCAACTCTGGAAATAAATTAAATACATACCCAATTTAGATCATCCTATTATCATAGTTAAGTAGCTCTCCTTTACTCATGCTGTAGAATATTAACATCCTAGCTGACTTTATTAAATGCCTTATCAATATTCTAGATGTTTCTTCCCTTTAATGTTTCAATAAGCTAAGTTACACTGAGAGATTTCTAGCAACAAGGTACCCACATGTTCCTGGAAAATACACTACTGAAAATATTGTTATTTTATTGCATTGCTATTTCTGACTTTTATTTTAAAGTTGACTTCCTGTTCAATATAGTTCATATATAATTTTATTTTTGTACACTTGCCAGACTGGTCTAGTATTAAAATCATACCAATTTCATAAAGTAAATGGAGAATGTATAAGTCAGTATAGATGAGTTTTTTCTACAGAAACAAACAGAAATGTTTGGTAGATCAACAAATAAATCTGAAAATATTGACCTAATATAATGCTGCATTTTAGTGTTACCTGTGCTCCTGATTTATGTGTTTGTAGGTGTGGTGCAAGTTTCTGCTTGTAGATGTGCATAATTTAAACACCTGCATGTGGTCATGAACTTTTCCATTAACCTGAGGTAAATCTTTGTTAGATAAATGCCTGTTTTTTTTTTTTCCTGAAACACTACTGTAGACCACCTTCTTTTTAGGAAGTTTCCTCATTTGGATAAATATAAATTATTACTTCAGGCATTTTGTCAGTAAATGTAAAAACTGTTTCTTATACAGATATCCTTCCAGCTGACAATTTCACTGAGACTGAGCTCTTAGTGACCTATAATAATAAACACAATGTCACATGGAGTGCAGTTTGGCCATTACCACACTTTTTGTGAGATATCTGAGAAACTCTGTTAATGAGACCTGACTTTATTTCTATCATTTGCAAAATGAGAATAATGACAATCTCCCACTTTATATCTTAGATCTGAAAAAGCAAGAGTATATCTACTTCAGAAAAGCTTTATATCTGTAGTATACTGAAAATGATATTGTTAAAAAATAGACACTTTTGTACTTCCTTAAACTAATCTATTAAAGAAATGTCCTTAATATGTTAAAAAGTTATACCTGGGACATAATCAGAAAAAAAATCCATTTATCTGTATTAATCTCAGTAGTTTACTGATTCAAAAATGTATATATACTAAGAGTCAATATACTGTCTTAATCTAGTACCCAGGAGACTTATTGAAACATTAAAAAAACAAAATATTTTTTAACATTTATTCCATAATCTTTTTATCATCTAATATTTTTAACATCTATTCCAATATGACCCATATTGCTCTTTGTATACTCTTACATAGTAATAAAGTCTCTTCAGAAAATAAATTGATTTTATTTTCATTTTGTTTACAGTAAGTTGGAACCACATCAGTACTAACAAACTGAGTTACAAACTAACATCCACAAATTTCCCTCTAATAATCAACCTTATTTTGACTTTTAAAGAAAATTTTCTCTCCGGGGGCCCGTAGCGAGATCTAGTTCCAAAAAAATAGCTGGGCGTGGTGGCGCGCGCCTGTCATCCCAGCTACCTGGGAAGCGGAGGCTGGGGATTGCTTGAGTCTGTGGTACCCCAGGCCTGGGGTTCCACAGGCAAAAATAGCAAGACCTAGTCTCAAAAAAAAAAAAAAAAAAAAAAAAAAAAAAAAAAAAAAAAAAAAAAAAAAAAAAAAAAAAGATAAAGAAAATTTTCTCATTTTATTTTTTATTCAATTATATGTTCTGTCACAACTATTAGAGTATCAATGAGATTAGTACAGTAAATCAATAGAGACCAGTTAAAATATTTAGAGATATAAAAATATGCATATAAGAATGACATTGTACAACTAATATAATTGCTGATAGTCAATGTCTTCCTCTTTTCTTACCAACATGTATTTAGGTGCATTTTTTAAATAAATGAAACCATTTCATATTTTTTAAGACTATTGTCATTGTCAATGCACCACAGCCAAAGTAGAGGGAGTTGAAGAGCTCAGATTTATAACATCTGTTGATTTTTCACTATCCTATGAAGTCAGTGAACATAGTATTGGTAAGATATATTCACTGGCTCACTAGTTTATACATTTTTACCCTTCATAGAGGCAAAAAAACCCTCAAATTCATAGATAATACCAAACTGCAGTAAAACAATTAGGAAAATATATTTTTACAATTAGTTTTGTTTGATTATAATGAACTTATCAGTTTGAATAATAACATTTAAACATGGGTGTATTAAACTGACTCACAAAATTCCTGAAAATGCAATTATCTGCACTCTTGGGCAGGTATGAACTAGCCTTAGCACACAATAATCAGTTTTAAATACCTCCTAAATAATTGTATTTGTGCTGTCTCAAATTTCCAAAATTACCTTTCAATTCTTACAGAATGGCTATCACCTCCATTGCCAACTAGAATGAAACTTAATGATTTATCAGTCTTAAGTTTTAAATTCCAAAGTTTTTCTTTACTCTCTAAAATAATTTAGAGGAAGCAAATTAACTATGGATAATTATCAGGTTGGTATCTCATATTCTAATCAAACGATAGTAATGAGATCCCTGCTATTCATATAGATCTTTAGAAATACATTTTTTGATTAAAAAAAAGAAAATGCATCTCTCTAAGGGGCAATAAATATAACTTTAAGCCCCCGTAGCTTTTCTGGGATCACTACAATTGGAAGAAAGGAAAAAGGACATATATAATTTTAGGGATGAGGGACATTGCTTCACTGAATGTGCCTAATCTTGGATTTGGGTGGGAAGATTGATTTGTTATCGGCAAAGTTCTGTTACCTGACAGTTTTCCTTCACATTAGCTATGTACAATTCGAATACTCCAAAGAAGGAAGAAGGCTATTGAAAATGGATACCTGGCAGAGAAGTGAGCAGAATCGTGCTTTAAAAAGAAAGTTTTCAATTCAACAAATACTAGCAAATTCCTTTGAAGCTTCACTGGATTAATAGCTTTTTAATGTGATGAAAATGTTATCATGTGAAACTTTCAAAACCAAACTTACAGTGTTAAAAATTATGCTGTAGGGAGTTGTTCAAATTTAGTAGGGGAAATACTAAAAGGCCTAATAGGCCATTTCCTCCTCGAAATTCAATGGTGCTATAATTTATGGATTTTGGCTCAGTTAGAGCAAGAGGTCACATAAGGTTTTTAAATCCTGTGTACCACCACCACCCCAGGTACACATAATGCTTGCTTTTAAATTCCAAATCCCAGAGATCACAGAGATGTGAAATGTATATATAAATAAATTATTTTTTTTAAATAACTAAATATCAATATTTTTATACTAAAGCTTTCAGCAACAAAATGTCTATTATTTACAACAGTGTTTGAGGCAATCTTGCAACTTAATATTTATTGACACTTTGAATGAAGAGAGTTCAGCTATAAGATTTATAGTTTTTGAATGAATTTTGAAAAATATTCCAAAAAATTGTATGAAGTGGGCAGCATGTTTTTCAGTTTTATTTTTAAAGCAAGTTACTTAAATTCTACCATTTTCACTCTTTTCTTTTTAAACAATAAAATGGCAATAATAACAATACACATAGAACACATCTGAGTCCTTTAGACCCTCTAGCTTCTACCCTATTTTTACCCTCTTCTTTCAAATAGAAGTTTGCATATACTCTTTGTTAATGACCTTAGCACTAAGTTATTTTTCAGTTCATTGCAGTCTTCTTTCTATCTCTGCCATTTAAACTGATGCAGCGAAAATCACCCATCACTTTCTATTCCCCAAATCCAGTAGACATTTTTAAGTGTGATCTTTGATTTCTTTGTGGTATTTAGTAGTGTTGGTCCTGTCTGTTCCTGCTGAAAACTTTTCTTCCCCTGACTTCCTTTTCATCTTTATATTCATGAAACGGCCCCGTATTCAGCAAAGAATGGGTTCTATGTCAGTACCCTTTGCATAAATATATTGTTGAAGTAACTTTAAAATATCCCACCCCAGTTTAGTTTTGGTCATAACATCAAAAGTACTCCTAAGCATTATTTTATTCCCCCAGTAATATTCATCAGCTAAAGAGTAAAGTACCTCAGTGGCCTTTCTGCTTTTGCTTTTTATAACTCAGAATTTTGGTATTTTTTTCCTACCCACTGGAGCTCCACCTTGGCTTCCTCTCTCTCCAGACTATCCCAGGCCTGGCATTAAGTGTGACTGCTCAGCTTTCATCATCTATCCTGGCCAGTGGAATGTTCCTGCTGATGCTCCTCCCTTGGCTGGCTGTGGCTCCCTACTTTCATTTTCACTAGGGGTACAGTCATTCACCAACTTCCCCTGGAAACATTTTTCCAGACATTCCTTTTAGGATAAGTGCCATTTTCATAACTGGCCACTGGATTCGGTCACTATTTTTTAAACTTCACTATCCTCACATTTATCTTTTTCAGTTTCACAATCACAGTAGAGAGGTTTCATTTTCATTGCTTTTTTTTTTTTTTTTTTTACTCATGTGAAGCAATCACTTACGTTTTACTTAGGTTTATATGGAAAAAAGCAACCACTTTTTTTTCTCAATGTAATCTTTCCCCTTTCCTAGTTTCCTTGTTTTTCTTTCTTTTTACACTTCTCCATCTTGTGATTTTTCTTGGAGATGTGTCCTGATTTGATAAATTCTGTATAATGGATTTTATGTTTAAATAATAGATTTACTCACAATGATAATCCCCTCTTTTCTAGCTGAGTTCATTAATCAGGAAAGAAAATGCTTAGTTTTAAGACTGAAGTAGAATTCCTCTAGGTATTGAACTCTGATTATCATCTTTGCTAGAAATCTGAGCTTAGTGTTGTTCTGTGATAAACTTCTCGTCTTTTCCCATATTTTTATTTTATTTTCACCCAGAATAAAACTTAAGTGGAAAATAAGTTTTGAGTAGCCTCTTGCACTAGTTAATTTGAAATGGTTGTGTGCATATATCTCTGACTTCATAATCATTTTTTCTGGTTTTTTGTTTTTAAATATTCACTGAGGAACCTTCCAGAAAATCTAGTTAACTTTTGTGAAGAAGAGAATATTGCAGAAAAGATCAGAAGATAACATTTCCTTTGATCAGTTGCGTCCTATGTACTGGGTGCAATGAATCTGGATCTAATTTCTTCTCGTTTCTCTCTCAAGAAATGGAAAACAACTTGAGGTTTACCTATCAGAACCTTTAGAGTAACATAGAGTTTCTGTTGAATATTCAGTTTCCCTGATGATATTCTGAAAGAAGTTTTTAACCATGCACTTTTCTAAGTCATTCATTTAAGTGTGTGAAAATGAATCTCAGCTTTGATTTTAAGGCATAGCTTAAATCTCACAGAGGAAAACAATGTGTGTTTAAATCAGAGTATGATCATACTTTTGAGTTTCACCATTACCTATTTTCTGTAGAAAATACTACTACAGAAATTCAGAATATTTTCTGAATGTAAAATTTCCTTCTTGTGCTGTTTCCATAATGTCTGTTGGAGTAACACTTTATTTATGGATATTGGATTATATTCTGACTAAAATCTGTTCCTTCCATTTATTCTGCCCTATTGAAGTAATTTCATCCTTAAAACTCAATCCATGTCAATAATGTAATTGTTTTGGGATGGCTTTCTCCAAAATGGTAACGTCTCTAACAACTTCTATGAAGAATTTAAATAGTCCTATGAAAATAAGGCCAAACAATTTGCTGAAAATTCCACTTTACTGCATTTTTATATAAAAAGGTGTTACCATATGAAGTTCTTTCTTGGCACCAGCAGAAGACCATGAGTCATGTAATGAGTAGACATCTGTGTGTCCTAATATGTGAAGGGGTCAGACTCTGTAGATTTGGCCAGATGGGATGAAAGAGGGCTGTCATCTCGTGAACAAAGTAAAATTAGCCTCATAAAATTTTTATAAATTTTTCTACTTAAAAATCCAGCTACAATCATGATCTTCGTATGAAAGAAAATTTTTATGTTCACAATTTTTAATAGAAGTTTAGGTAACCTACCACATGTTTATACTTGGGTATATATGAATTGCGGCAGCCACAGAATAAGTGATACATTATAGTAGCAATGCTGGTAGACAAAGCAAAACTGAAAGACGGACATCAGTCTATAAAGGTTTTATATCTCAGAACTCAGGCAAGTTGATATTTCCAGACACTGCAGTGAGTCTAGGAGTTGAGTATAGGCTAAAGATTTTTTTGCAGAAAATTACATCTCAAAGCAAATAGGAATGGATGTATCAGACAATGATAGACCTAAACTTGAAGCAAGTATTAGTCTGTCTCTTGGGAATTGTTGAATTCCCCAAATGTAGTACATATGCTAGTCTAGCAATAATAACAATGGTATTTAAAATATAGTCAGTGTCTGAAAAGAAAAAAATAATGATGAATCTTATGTAGCTGATAGCAAAAAATGCTAGAATTCTACTAGCTCTTGGAAAAATGTTCATTTCCCTATATAAAAGAAATTATTATATTTTATGATCTTTGCTGAAAATGGAAAAGAATGAACTTGCAGAGGTGAAGAATTAGTATTATATGTTTCTATATTTCTAATCTTCATGCTTGAGAACTGTAAAATAATTACTAGTCTTAATGTTATCTTGCAAAATTATCAGACCAATATTTTACAATCTCGTTTTCTTGGGTATTCTTGTATTTTTGTTGAGAAGGAAAACAAAACTAAGGATGGTAAAAGGACTTGTTTAAGATATTATAGCAGAAAAAGTTGCAATGTTCTTACCCAAATCAAGGTTTTGTTGGTCTCTGGGCTCTTGTTCTTGTCATTATCTTTAATACCTTCAGGTTAGGCATGCTTGGATGACTTTCAGAATACTGAGGGAACATCAAAGGTCTATTCCTAATTTCATTGTAAAAAAGGACACGCAAAGTATATGTTTTCCTGACTTGGAAATAGCTGAAGGAACTTTGTTTTTCCTTCTTTACTTGTCCTGAAGACAGTTTACACTTGGTTAGACCACACAAGCAAAGCTTTAAGAAAAACAGACATTTTTAAAGACAGAGTTAAGTAACTAAAAGCAGGAAAAAGAATGGAAACTATTTTTTAAAATGAGTACATCACATACTCAATTCCATCACATTTTATAGTTTTCAGGTTCAACAAAGTTGCTTGTAAAGCAATGCTAAGATTCAGATGTAAGTTGGCACACAAATATAGGATAATATATAAGTTCTACTTAAGTATTTGCATTTTGTTCTTACCATGTAAATTGTTGGTCCATAATCAAACATATAATCTAATAATGAAAAATGTCCTCATTTGGTCTTGTGGTTTTCTTAGACAACTGTGCAGGACTTTTTATAAGATTGCTTCAAATGACTGTTCAGTAAGCCTGCTTTGTTGTTCTAAATCAAGTATGTAGTGTAGAAGGATACAGGCTGCAAAATGAAAAGCAACATATTATTACTAAACTTATTAAGTAGAGCAAGAATACTTTCAGCATTTTGCATACTTTGTCTTCTCTCTTGGTAAATGCCTAAAACACTTTCATGTAGTCATTTCTTGGTTGCAGAAATTTATAGAGAGGCACTTACATATCAGACATTATTGATGGTACAAGACACAGTTATGAATGACGTAGACAAGGTCTTTGCAAAAGAAATATTTCACATAGCTATTGAAAAAAAGTTTTGTAAAAAAAATTCACTATGTAAACAAATATTAATCACAATTGAAACACTAGTTAATAGAACATTTTTAATATGAAATCATTGGTTTTTTTCTTTATTAATGAACCAAAATATCATTCCTATGGCAACTAAGTCTCCCTGTCTGTAAATGTATTCTGTTTCCATTATTAAGAAGACATGATATGAAAAGAAATGCATGATTATGTGTTCAGTCTACTTTCCTATGCAATACGCTTTGCACAAAGCAATCTTTTACTGGCAGCTCTTTATGTCAGCACAGCAGGCAGTATTTGGCATGGGTGCTATAGCAAAGAACCTAAGGTATCCATGTCAAAAATAGAAGACTATAAACCTTCATAATAAAAAATAATGCTTCAAGTAATGATTTCTGTGTCAGTCAAAGGGCTATATATTCAAATTACTGAATTTAATATTTATTTCTCATGTCTACATGTTTTGTTGATTAGTTGCTGATGTTTGAATGAGTAATTAGGAAACACATAATTTATAATTAATTATATATATTTGTTCCAAAAATTATCTTTTTGGTTTTAATTTTATCAAACTCACCAACAATGTTGAGAAAAAAATCAAGATTTCTATACAATTTATGTTTTATTGGCAATAATTCTTAATTAAGAAACCATTACTAAATCATTGAGATTTTAAACATTTTTTATGATCTTTGATTTAGAGAAACTTTGCTCTGTAAAACAAAAGCAACAAGATACAGTAATAAAATGTTTTAAACCATGCTTAAATTTGAAATGAAGAATTTTAAATATGTTAATCATGATTATTGTGTCATATCTGATAAATGTTAGCAAAAACATTGACATTCTGATTTCATCACTTATATTTATTTTGATTTCCAAAAATCCTTAAAACATTATTTCTATCCATGCATGCATAATGTACCACACTATACACATGTTGTCTAGATTATATATATATATATATATATATATTCATATGTATACATGTATATAAATTTTAGGGTAATATGAAGTTTTAATATAGCTATTAAATTAAATAGCTCAGGTGAGATTTGTAAAATCATGCTAACTTGTAAAAATCTCTGTGACAACTTAGAATATAAAGAAAAGCAAGAGAATAGATGTTTGTAACTATTAGAAAGACAAACTTCTTTTTTTAGGAAACAATATTCATATTACCTGAAAGGAAGTATTTAATAAGTTAATGAATTCATCTTTTTCTTGAAAACTCTGAAGTTCACTTCCCAGACTTGATCAGAACATTCAGATAAATTCTTATCAATCACAGTCACTGACCTGAATAATGGTAGTCACAGATGAAATGTTTAGGGGTCATGTGTTATATCATCCTAGTATTAGTGCTGAATCATTGAAGTGGTGAGTTTAATTCCTTTAAAAGGTGATTTGGGAACAAAAAGTTACAAATAAATGGAGTGACTAATATAGCTAAGTGTGGGATGAACATTCCAAGTTGAGGTTAATGGCCAGAGCAAATACTGTTAGGATAGAAATATGACCGATGGGTTGATGGACTAGCATGAATGCCAGTATGTCAGTAAACTCATGCAGGAAAGGGACAGCTGTAAGAGATGTGAAGCCACTTGAGTGTTCAGATCAGAAAACTGACATGATTTGATTTAGGTGTGACCTCAGCAGCCAGAGATATCATCCAAAAACACAGCTCTGTTCACTGTTCTCTTACACCTTCAGTGGTGCTCTGTGGCCTAAACAATGGAAGTTTATTCCCATGAGGTTACCTCTTATGGACTCCCACAATATAGCTTGAAATTTCTACTTGTGACTAACAATACTAAAGCACTATGTGAATTCGAATTGCTCTTTCCTTAAACATTTTCTAGTCGCCTGACATTGTTACTCTACTCAAGACCTTTTTTCCACTTAAAATGATCCATGTTCACAGGTGATGTATTGGTGGTAGAGCTATGGGATCTAGACCTGAGGGAAAAAATCAATTACTATACAGAGATGAACAATGATGTAAGAAAATAAATAAATAAACAAAAATGGTCCGTGTATATCTCCATTATTGTCTTCCTCAGTCCTCACTTGCTCCAGTTTAATTTTCTTTAAAACTCTCAGCAAGAAAACACATAACCACTTCCTAGAGCAATGATCATTTTCTGTCTTGTAATAGAATTGTTATGTTCATGAATCAGCTCTTTTACTCCTGAGTAAGAAAAGATGCTTTATTTACTTTTGTATTTCTTTCAGTATGTTGCCCCTGGCATATACTCAATAAGTGCTTTTGAATAAAAGACTAAATGAAAAGTCATTTCTTCAGCTTAGCTGAATATGAAGAAAAGATGATGGTTAATATGAGAGTGTCAAAAGGATGCAGGTAAAGTTTCATCTCAAGTCTAGATCAAAAGACATGGTTCTACACTGAGACCCCTAATATAAAGCCTCTCACTTCAAAGAGTGTCTTAACTTGTAAAATTCATTTTTTATAGACTTGAGATGGCTATGGGTAAGAATTGATTTTTGTCTTCTAATAACTTAAAATTATTTGCTTACTATAATAAATGATCATGTCATATTTTATCTGAACCATGTTTTGTTGCTATAAAAAACTCTCAATCCAATAGGGAGTTACAAGTAATTTTCAGTAAACACTATCTTACATTAGTAAATTCTAAAATCCTAAATATAAACATATTATACCTATATTACACACTGACAATGAAATTTAATCATTAGAAAAAATTCATTCCATGATATCTTTGTGAGTCATTTTTCTTGTGAATTGTTTTTCTTTTAAACTATAAAAAATAATACAATTAAATTCATTGTTTTATAAATTTATCACAAAGCTCTTACAACTGTTATTTTGCTATACTGTGACATTTAATACAATGCAAGATTTCATCAGCTACATAAATTTAATAATTTATTAGTTATCAATTAAAATTTAATTATTACATCTAAACTTGCAAAATTTTATCATTCTAGTTCCAAACTTCATAGTTGATTCTTTAGAATATTATGTTTCTATACCTGAGTGGATTGTAACTTGTGTTACCTACACAAAGATTTTAATTTCCTCATATTTCTTTTATTTTATATATATATATATATATACATATTTGGCATCATTGTATTACCTGGAGTTATCCCACCACCATAGCACTCTTAAACTGTCATCTTGATCTTTTGCACTTGTCTTTTTCTCTGATTTCTCTTAACCCTGACCCCTTCCTAGCTATATGCTTTAGTTTGGTTGTTAGCTTGTGTTGATTTTTTTTCTTGACCATTTCTTTGTTTTTCCTATATCCTATCTTTTTTATATGAGACCATCTGGTTTCTTTTTCTTTTTGACTTATTTCAGCTAACATGATCTCTAGGTTCATCCATGTTATCACTACTAGTCCAACCAAAAAATGGGGAGAAGAGTTAAAAACATACTTCTCCAAAGATTAAATATAAATAATGAATAGCCATATGAAAAATGCTCAATATCACTAATAATCAGGGAAATAAAAATCCAAACCACAATGAGATACTATCTTGAGCCAGTTAAGAATGATCCATATCGAAAAAATAGGCCACAACAAGTGCTGATGTGGATGTAGAGAAAAAAGAACACTCTTATATTGCTGGTAGGAATGCAGACTGGTCCAGCTACTGTGGAAAGCTGTATAGATGACCCTCAAACTCCTTATATTTCTTAAGCAAAACAAATTAATCTAGTCCAGATGTGTTAGAATGTTGTTAGGGAACCAGAATATCTCATTTTTCCAAATCCTATAGTAAATTCTATTATTCTTATTTTTTAAATAATTTGCTACAGATATCATAAACTTGGGTAACCTGTTCCAGAAAAACAATATTATACACAGTTATTTCAATGAACTTGAGTGTTTAGAAAATTAATTAGCATACAAAGTGATGGGGGGGTTGTTTCTGGCATGAAATAACATGCAATTCAAATAGCAAGAGAAATGTCATGAAAAGAGAAGGTTATGAAATTAGTCATATTATCAGAAAGAAAGAACAAATACAGTGTCAAAATAATGAGCCAATTCTTAGGGAAAATAATATCTATTTACAATGAACTGAAAACTTTTTGTTGAAAATGGCAAGATACTGTTAGAATTTTAATATTCTTATGACTAGAGGGTTTAAAGTACTTTGGAAACAATAATTGCCTAACATAATATTTCAACTAAGAGAGAGATTTTTGTTTGCTAACATTCAATTTAACATTAGCACACTTAGAAACTGAAGCACTGTTTCACTTAGGTGTGAATATAGCAAAGACTCAGAAAAAAAAAGAAAATAACTAAATATTACAGAATGGAATAGATGTTCAATCTAGTACTAGTCTGTAAGAGAACCTCAGGTAGTAGAGCAATTGTTTATTTTTCCAGCATAGTTACTACTGATCTATATTCTCTCTATCCTTCCTGATTCTAAGTCAATAGTTTTTGTTTGAAACTGGAGGGTGTATTTAAGATCCTCTGTGCATGAGAGCTTAATATTTACAAGGAAGATGCATAAATATGTGAAGATATGTAAATATGCAAAGTTATTTACCTATCTTCCTTGTTAATATTGACTCCAATGGCACAGTATCAGTGTGTAATAACACTAATTAACTCTTCTTTGCTTCTCTATTGCACTGCAGATTCAATTCTAATATCTCAGGTGACATAGGAGAGGACTTTGTACATGTTGACCCCACTTTAGAATCAGGACAAAATTCTATCTAACCGAATGTCTTTTTAAATGGCACAAGTGTTGATTTTTTTTTCATGGCTTCTTACATGAGGATAATAGCTATAAAAACTTTCAAGCATTAATTTAGATGTTTTGATATAATTTTAAGTTTTTCTAATTATTGATATTGAAACCATTGAATTTACTAGATTTGCTTTACTTTGTGTTTTGATGCAGGCTCTCCCTCCAGTATATTGTTTTAACAAATAGGAAACAACTTCTAAATATCACAAGGACTGGAGCAATTGTAAACTGATCACCATTAAGTTGTTACTTTTAGTTAGTTGCTTTAAGAGAATGTGATATTGTAAATTGCAATAAACAAAACACCCTTCCTGAAATGAGAATAAACTTTGCATTTTATGTTTTAGGAGTAAAACTTTACAGAAAATTGTGTACCACAAATTTCTAATGAAATGATCAATTAAGTTAGAGGCAGGATTCTTTCATTCTTCTCCTCCTCATCCTACAATTAATATCAGATTGTGGATACTGAGTCAGCCCTCAGATTGAGGATACTGAATCAGCTCCTGAAACTTAAAGCAATTATATCATTGCTTTCTTGACCTTTTATTTAGATATCTAGGTTTCTATCAAATGGTCTCAAAATAATGAATGAATGACATGACAGGACATAGTAGGGAATAGTTGATTGAATCTACCGCATTAGATTCAATCCTCACATCATCAAAAAGCAGCTCCATTTTATTCTTGAACATTTTGAAACTTCAATTATAATTCTTTTTTAAACCACTCACCTCTAGAAACTACTTAAAAATCATAATCTTTGAAAATTTTCTATTAAAATCATATCTATCTTTTTAATTTTCAGCATTATTCTTATTTTTAATTAATAAGCATAGTTTTTAAAGTATCATTGGCTTATATTATCATTGCATTTTGGAACTATAGGGTATCTTCTTTTTAAATTAAGATACAATGCTGAGCTATGGTATAAACAAGCTTCATTAAGCTATAACAAAGACAAATAGTAAAGAATTGGTTTGAGGTTAAAAAAAATTACGAGACTTTTGTGTATTTTCTATTTTTCTAAAAATAATAAAAAATAATGCTTCAAGTAATGATTTCTGTGTGAGTCAAAGGGCTATTCCATTTGTCATGACCAACAGGATAATACGCATTATACATGTACATATATTAATGAATCATGGTATTAATTGTGCTAATTAGAAGTAGCCCTATTGACGAATATAGATTTATAACTATTAATTATAACTACTAAGGAATACAAAAGGAAGACATAAGTCTCAGAAAAAGTAAGAAAGGAATGAAAAGTTGAAGTCTCATCTATTGTTGACATTCTATAATGCGTATTTTTCACCCATTCTTGCTTTTTCTACAAATATTTTTAAAATACATCTTCATGCATGTATGAGTTAGCCAAACTCATACATGATTTTATTTATTCATGTCCATAGCTTTTTATTTTTATGTACATCCATAAAGCTTTCAATAACTTAGAATTTGAAATTTGTTTCAACATTTTTAATATTGATGAAAATACTCCTTTTTACTACTTATAGACCCATATGAAGTCACACAGCTGAAATTTTTATTGAACTTCAGTACTTCAAAATATTTCTTGAAAACAGTGAAGCCTTCAATTTTGATGGTAAAGTCTGACACTATTTCTTTTTTTAGCCTGGAATTCAGGCAAGTGACATCAATGTCAAGCTCCATACAGGAACTACATTAAACCCAGACTTACCATTTTTTTTTCCTTTTTCCCATTTTGATGCATTTCTTCATGACTTTTTTTGTTAATCTGAGATATGCCTTCCATTGAAGATATGATGTAAAACCTTCACTTTGAAGTAAAGGTACTATAAATGAACTAAGGATGAACAGATTGTTAATAAAAAAAAATGTTTTAAGAATATACAGTCATGAAATTTAAGTTTAATTTAATAGTTGAAAGAAGAAAAGAGGGAGAAGGAATAAAAAGGAAAAACATAATGCCCAAGCTAGTTTTCAAGAGATAAATAAAAACATAAAAATTATATAGTAATTGGTGAAATGCAGTTAGAGTTAAACTTATTTCTTTTTTTAAGCATCTGCTAATATTCAGGTCAGTTAAATTCTCTGAAATGTCACTTAGTATTAGGACTTTATTTTCATGTGACATGAGGCATAGCTTATGAAAATATTTTATTTTACATCATACTTTCTCATGCATTATTCAAAATCAAAATCATATCAGAAGATGATGAAATGTCCAAGTTATCATGTTAAAAATTCAGAGTAAGGCATTTTACAAAGGAAATTTCTAATAGAGGAAATTAGCATAAAAAAGAACCAAGTATGAAATAAATTTATCTCTTCCTCAAAGAGCAAAATGGCTTATATGATCAACTCAAATCACTTTCCTATGCTAAGCCTCCATGACTCCTCATTATCAATATTAAAAAAAAGAGCTTTAAATTCCTTTGCTAAATATTTAACAAGGTCTATTGTCTGACTTAGTCTATATACTAGTCTTCTTTTCTCCATCTCTCCAAGTCTGCCTGTGGATTTGTGTGCTCTAGTCACATCATATAATGTTCATTTTCGTAATCATTCTGTATGCACCTTTATCTAGGTGCTTTCTTTAATATCTATTTTTCTTCTTCAGAAAGTGATTTTCTACACTCCCTCCACCTTTGGTGAACTGTGGACAGTGCTTAGATCATCGAGTAAACATGTGAAGTCCCCAGCAATCACAAAAGTCTTGACCATCCTCCATTGCAGAAAAGAAAGGAGTCACATACTATCTCTCTTTTTCCTCTTCATGATGAATATGAGCTCCCGTTATAGTTTCTGCTTTTTTTACTCTGTATATACTGATCTAAAAAACAGGTGTCAGGGTTTGATTGTACTGGGTACCATCGTAATCAATGCTGAAAACTAAAAAGTTTTTACTTTAAAATCAAGTACAAGATAAGGATACCAGTTCTCATCATTATTATTCAATATAATATGAGAGCAACTAGGTAAACAAAAGGTATAAAAGAAATCCAAAATGGAAGACACTCTAGACAGATGATATGATAATATACATATGAAATATTGCAGATGCTACTAAGAAATAACTACTAGAAACAATAAATTAGTATAGTAAATTGTAAGGCAAATACATATATGTGTGTATATGTCTATTGCATTCATATTTGGAAAAAAATGAACTTGAGGAAAAAATAAAAGTCATATCCAATTACATCAAAATGAGTATCTAGGAATTAAATTTAACAAGTAGGTAAAAGACCTGTAAAATAAAAACTTTAAAGTGGATTAAAAATAAGGGAAGACACAAGAAATGGAAATACATTCCATATTTACAGATTTGAATAATTAACATTGTTAAAATGATATTATATCATGACAAAACCTTACAAAGATTTAGTAAAATCTCTCAAAATTCCAATAGTGTTTTTCAAGGATCTAGAGTAGACATTATATGAAAATTTACATGGAGCCATAAAATGCATAAATACACAAACTGATTCTGAGAAAGAAGAGGAAGAATGGATGTCTTATACTCCCAGACTTCAAATTCTGTTACACACAATAATAATCAAAATAGTATGATACTGGTATCCAAATAAATACAACAATCAGCAGGATAGATGAGAGCCCCAAAACAATACCATACTTATGTGAACAGTTAATTTGTGACACAGGAACTAAGAACATACAATGGAGAAAGAAATTATCTTTAACACATGATATTGAGAAACTTGGAAAAGAATGAAACTAGAGCATTGTTTTCATACCATGCACAGTCATTAAATCAAGATGGCTCAAAGACCTGTCTGTAAGACAGAAATCATAAATGAATAACAGAAAATATAGGCAAAACACTCTAAAATGTTAACTTCAGTGTTATCTTTGGGAACTTAACTTTATTAGCAAGGGAGGTAAAAGCAGATGGAACAAATTTAAAAACTTCTGAATAATGAAATAAGCTATTGTCAAATCAAAAAGGTACCCTAACAAACAGTAGAATTTTTTTTTGTATATCATATGTCCAATAAGTGCCTAATCTCCAAAATCTTCAAAGAATTCATATAACTCAACAACGGCAACAACAAAAACAAATAACCCAATTCAAAAATGTATAGAAAAGCAAATAAATATTGGTTCAAAGAAAACATAGAGGTGGCCAACAAACACATGAAAAAATGCTCTCATTCTTCATCAGGGAAATGCAAATCAAAACCACAAAGAAATGCAACCTCATATATGAGAATGATCTATAAGACCAGAGACAATGAGTGTTGGTCAAAGTGTAAGTAGAAAGAAACTTGCACACTGTAAGAATGTAGACAACTCAACAATCTATAAAAGCAAATGGTATTTTCTCAAACAGTAAATAGCTCCAACATATGATTCTGCATTAATTCAAGAATACCAAAACAGATATATTAAAGGTCTATATATGTTCCCACAGTCATTGCTGTATTATTTATAACATCCACAGAAACAAGTGTCTAACAACAGACAAGAGGATTAAGAATATGTGGTACATATGAACATGGACTACCACTCAGCTACTAGAAAAAGATAAATTTTGCTATTTGTGATAATGTGGATGAAACTGCAGGGCTTTATGTTAAATTGCATAAGTAAGGAAAAACAAAACCCAGGTGATTTCATGTATATGTAGATTATTAAAACAAAAGAAAGGAACACAAGAAACCATTCTATTTTTCATGTATGAGTCATCAAAAGTTGGTGTGTATAGTTACAATTAGACTTTAAAGTTTAAATAACTCTGTATAGTTTATATTTAAATATGAAGTAAATGAAATTAAAAGTTCAGTCCCTCAGTCAAGATAGTCATATTTCAAGATATCAATAGCCACATGTGGTAGCAGCTACAGAATTTAATATTATAGTTTGTATTTAAATGTGATATTTTTTATTGATGCTAAGGTTACTGAAATAAGAAAGAGGAACAGGTAAAATATGATTTCAAGCTTTGCAACTGGACAAAGGGTTAGATTGAAAATATTTTTTGAGATTAGGGGTGCAATGAGAAATATTCAAATGTATTCTATTTTCTCCATTTTCCCTTATAGTGAATGCTGTGTTAACTCTTTTCTGCCTTGTTTAATCTCAGTATTAGACCATACATTTTTTAATAGCAACATTTGTAAGCAGAAATTCTCAGGAGGTAAAATACACTTATTCCCATGCTCACTGTACACATTTTCAATCTCAGAGATTTTTGCAATCACAAGGGAAAAAAACAAACATGTACTGTAATTATCCAAGGCAAATCAAAAGATGCTCACCCCCCCTCATATTGGTAAATATGGAAAAGGGTCATATGGATTAGAATGAGTAGGTTGTTTAATAAAGTACAGAGGAAGATTTGCATTTATGCTTAAAGATACCTATGTGTTGATAATAAGGGTTTTTATTATTTTCCTCCAAAGAAAAATTATTTTTGAAGAAATATTTTCTATTTAGAGTTTTAGAAAGATATCAAAATTATCTACATAGAGGAAATATTAAAACTAATAAAAGAACTGCTGTACCTGTGTGTCATTTTTTATTATATTTGTGTTCAGAAGCAGTCTTGCTTTCTTTTAATATAATAGAATTAAGATTAAAGATATTTTCTTTAATTTAGAATCATGTTTTACTAATACAGTTTAAATACATACATATTTTTAATTTCTATTTTAGCATTCTTTAAAAGTATATATGTGGCATTCTTTAAATGTTGCTTATGTATAGTTTAATAATTTCAGACTTAAACACTGGAAAACTGAGCTTAAAATTATCAACAGTGGGTTTGATTTTTATTCTAGATGAACTTTTAAAATAAATTATCACTCTATGTTTTAATACCACTGAAAATTTTAAATTGAAGTTTGGTAAGAATATGGTTCACAAAAGCTTATAGTTTGTAAGAATGTTACATTTTACAGAATTGAGTTTGGTCACTGTGTGTTTGTTATACATATTTTCCTTAGCATACTGATGTATTGCCCCATTTAACCCTTACAACAACCTCATGATACAGATTATTTCTTCATCTTCTTCAACATTATTGTCATCATCAATTATACTTTAGAGATGAGGAAAGTGAATCAAGAGGAGGTAAATAGCAGACAAAGTCACACAATTGGTGAGATTCTGTGTATATCACTTTTCAATTAGTTGTTTGATTTTGACTCCATCTGATGAAGCTCTTTCTGACCATGTTGAAAGCGTACTAATTAATGAATAAGGATTTTTCATAGTATGCCATGCTACATATAGGTAGAATCCCCTAGTTTTTCTTGAATCAATAATGGTTAATTTTTTTACTCAATGAATTTTGATCAAGGGAAGAAGTCATATTAATTAAACTTGCCGAAAAAGTCTGAGGATGATATATATATATATATATCATATATATATATGATATATATATATATACAAACACCAATATTAAGATCCAAAATGACCTTGATAAATTAAATTTTTGCCTGTTAATAAGGTTAATACTCCATTTTTGCTTGAAGATTAAAAATAGTAATAATAACACCATAAAAGGAATACATAAAATGAAAAAGGCTGTCTTGACAGTAGTGTTCAAGTAGTAGTTTCAAGTAGTCAACTTGAAAAGAGATGGTAGTGATTTAGTTAACCACAGATTGCAGTAACCAAACCAAAGATGATGTCACCTAATAACAGTGACTTCCACCACCAAATCCTTTCTCCAACATGCCAATTACATATCTCTATGTTGCAATAATGTTGGCAGAATGACTTCTAAGCCTGCTCCATCAGGTTGAGGGGGGTGTGGCTGCCTCTGACACCATCTGATGCTGTGATGGCCACAGGAAAGAAGACAAGGGAAGCACTTGATTTCCAGTGCCTAAGGCTCACTTCCTGCAGCTCCTGGTCTTTATCTACTGAGCTCAGTCATCCCTGCTGACTACTGCTGTCTGCCCCTTGTATCTGGAGAAGTTGCACTACAGCTGCAAAACACTAGTTGCCTGTTTGCTATATGGCACCGTGCATACAACCATCTTTGATCTGAATAGACTGAAGGCCAGCTACACTTGATATCCGTGGATTCCTTGACCAGAGCAGCAGCAGTTTGAGGCACCCCTGCAGGTCTGAGAGCAGAACTCTGAGGCCAAAGCTGAGCACTTCTCTGGAAGGTGGAATACACCAAGGACACTGGCCCCTGTGCCCTAAGGCCATATATGGTTAGCACCAGACCAGATTGGTGTAGTGGGCAGAGCATCAGATTCCTGCACAGCTTTGGCCCTGCCCCACAATCTGAAAGCTGCTAGAATCAACAACCTCCCAGCAGTGAATGGTGCTCAATGGTGGAAGCTGGAACTTTCCAGGCTACACAACTTCTGCATGAACAGAGGCTACTGAAGAGAAGGGAAGAGAAGACAAAAGCAGGCAGAGACTTTAAAAACTGGAGCAGCAGAATTTGCTGCTTTGGTGGGTGGCATTGACTTGACCTTGAATCCCCGCCTTTAGTGGTTTCTGAGAGTTGGTTGTCCTTTTGTCCTCCTGGTGTCCTCCTGACCCTTAGCTTCTAATTAGGGACTAATTAAGAGACACTCTTTCCTCCTTTGCATTTCTAGCCTGTTCCTGATCCCTGTTGCTGAGATGCCACTCCTTCCCTCCAAGTGGGCATGTTGCTCCAGATCTCTTTTGGAAGATAGCTGCCATTATTCAGGAGCAGATGGTTTGGACTCCGCAGCACAGTCTGTATTTGACTCCATTTGCCATGTGCTGGCTTACAGACTGCCCCACACGTACACTTCTCCCCCCTCACTCCCTGTAAATAAATTCTACTATTGTTTTTCCTCTTGTGTCTGTTTTTGAGTCCTATCCTGCATTTGTAAATATGCAGATAAAGACCAACCAATGGGTGTTTTTCCTTAGAAACACCCATTTCATTAAGAGAAAAAAAATGGTGTTCAAATCACCTGAGATTTTTTTCTATCATTGTAATTTTTAGCACTAGTCAGATAATATCTAGGATACCGAATTCCCTGTAGATACCATGCTAGAGAGAATCATTATTAACTGGGGTAGTTTAACTGACTTGCATGTGATGCCACTAAAAGATGATCAAAAAATTATAGAGGGGAATTTTTAAATTGGGACATAGAATTTTTAAACATTAGAGGCAGAGGAGTTTGCATCATTTTCAGGAATGGATGAAATTTTTTTCATAGTGTTTTCAAGAGAACATATAACATAGATGGGGAGGGGATGCAAAGAGACAGATAACACTTAAATATTGGTGAAGAATAAAGCCCTTCATCCCCCAAAGCAGCACACTGAGGAAGAACAAATGCATTTTTTTGAGCTCTCAGACTTGAGAAAGTGTTAGAATTAACTCCTGTAACCCATTCTAATTTTAATATTATTTTAATTAACCTCATTTTACGTCATATCTATAGTTTTTCAGTACTTAACTTTCATAAAATGCTACTCCAGTTTTTTTTTTTTTCTTTTTTTTGAGAAGAGGTCTCACTATTTTTGCCCATGGAACTGCAGGCTCACGTTATGTGTATGTGGGGTACCACGTACTCAAGCGATCCCCAGCCTCAGCTTCCCAGGTAGCTGGGATTACAGACACAAGCCACCATGCTCAGCTATTTTGTTTGAAACTAGGTCTGCTATGTTGTTCCGGGCATGGACTCAGATCCCCAGTCCCAGCCACGCTCCATAGGTTGCCGTTTACAGGTACACACTACCATACCCAGCTGTTACTTCAGTTTAATTAAGCAAATTTTCAGCAGCAATGAATCCAACAAATACCACAAATACATTAAAGAAAAATTAAGTGAAGTGGTCAACATTCAAATAAACTTTTGTCTACTGTCAGGATCTTCTGATAATTTCCAAATTATTTTCTAAATAACAACACCAAGAAGCCTGGTAGATAGTAAATTTGAAGAATTGGTAAAAATATCCTTTTGGTATTTCAGCTTACCTTTGTTCCTCTGAGTGTTCACCATTTACAAGAAAATTGACTTATACTTATCTACTACTACTTATACTTATCTAAATTTTCTACTACTTATATTTATCTAAATTTTCTGCTCAGCCACTTCTATGCATTCCTTGCAGCTCATCTTTGAAAACAGCGACTGAAAGATTCTATATCTATGATAGGCTAATTTAAAGAAAGCATCAGATTGTAGCATAAATCAACTGTTTTCAGAGGGTTTTTCTCAATATTCATTGGCACTCATTTGTTTTAAGTTCTTGTTTAATTTTAGTTATAAAAATTTTCATTGAATTGAAAATGCCCATTCGATTTTTGGTAAAGGAACAAAAGGCTCTAGAGTTACTATTTACATGAAAATGGTCAGTTTAGTCTATATGTCAGACCTGAAAAACAGCATATGATCTCAAATTGGAAGCATAAATATGTGGAGCCTTTATCGCAGAACACTTCTGATTTAGCATAGTTTCTGAAGTTTGATCCTCCTACGTCTTAAATAAGGTGGGAAAGATAGTACTTTCCCCCCCCCTTTGGGACCAAGAGACAGCATATAATGTAGCTTAAAAATTCCAAATCTGATTTTAATAACATCCTAAAGTCTAAAAAATATGGCCATTATAAACCAATATAAATTCAAACTCGGCATAAAAATACATTTTCCATGGCACCAAGAAGCATTTAGAATGGTTAGTTTATCTTAGTTTTTATTCCATAAGTGATTGAATGGTTTCATGTTATCTCAGACACAGAACTCCTTCAATAGATAAACTGTAGCCTAGAAATTTTAATATTTAAGTCACTAAAGCTTTTTATTTTGTTTAATTTTTAATTCTTATCTCTAATTTGTGATGACCAGTATAACTCAAAATAACTTGCTATGAGAGACAAATTATAAAAATTCACCCACAGCACATAATTGAAAAAATGCTTCACTCCAATTTCTTCTTCACCCTTCCTTTTCTCCTTCTTCTCTTTTCTTATTATCTTTCTTTTCCCTTCTTTCAACCCTTCCATTCTATTTCCACTCAATTTATTCTTCCTTTCTTTTACCCATTTTCAATAAAAAAGGCCTGCTATAAAGTGTTTGAATACCAAAATATTTCCCATTTATAGATTGTTTTGCTCCATTCATATTATGAGGATGTAATGTTAAATGCAATTCAAAACCAAAGTTTGCACTTTTCTTACTTATGATCCTAGATTATGCACATATATTTCTATGTGCATATTTTACATCTCTTAAATATGGAAAATATGAATAAATGTGAGACTAATGTAAATTATTAGTTTTTAGTGATTTCCTATTTCAATTTTCTTAAATAAAAATATTATTTTGTTTTTAAGTTTGCTAACTACTGTTACTAAATTTACAGCTTCCCCTGAATTTGCTGTTTCATGTGAGTACTTGATTATATAAGCCTGTGTGCATGTGCTTCTGTGAACATCTTGTGTTTAGTGATAAAAATTTTAGTCTAAGAGTTGGAATCTAAGTTTTTCTGGCCATATGTAATGCATCTTTAAGTATAAATATATTGACTAGAGATGTGAATTGGCAAAATTTAGTGAGTTTTAATGAAGTACCACATCATTTGTTATACTAATATAAAATAAAAGTGAGTCTTATCCAGTTGACATCATTCACACAGCACTTATCCAACTGGGATCTTTCTCAGTTTTCCTCTGGGCTTATTCCATAGTCTAAAAAGGTGGGGAAAGCAAAACTCTGTCACTGCAAAGTTAATGTGTGAGGTAAACTTTTCCTGCCAAAAAGGTTAAGAACCATTGACGCTTTGACTTATTTTAATGGCCTAGGCAGTTATTCTTTTAAAGAACATTCCAGTGACTGGCAGAGAAGCATATGGAGAAGAAGAAACCCAGAGCACATGCAGGAAGATTTTAAACTGATGATTCCATGCAAAATTTTCTCAGCCAGGAATTTTTTAGCCTTCTAATAATGCCATAGGTTTTCCTCCTATTTTTCAGGGAAGTGTACGAAAGTATAAAATCAGTCAGACTACACCACTTCTAGAGGGAATAATAGGATGCTGACCCTGAACTTGTCAGCTTTCATCATCCGAAGCAATATATCCCTTCTGAGGTGAATCATACCTTCAAGTTAAATTTCTTAATCAGTACATCAGCTGAGAGGTAGAATAATTAAAGTTAAAAAATATCAATAGTCTGTGTAGAAGGTAAGGTGAAGTTAGCATTGTATATAAAAATGCTAATTTATAGTGATGCTCACCTGAAAGTTATATAATGTTATAGCACCTTAAATCAATAAAAAAATATTAAAAAATTAAGACTTGCTGCACATAGGTTTCCCAGTAAGG
This sequence comes from Uropsilus gracilis, assembly GCA_004024945.1. Classification (NCBI taxonomy): domain Eukaryota; kingdom Metazoa; phylum Chordata; class Mammalia; order Eulipotyphla; family Talpidae; genus Uropsilus; species Uropsilus gracilis. The sequence continues at coordinate 52,119 of PVHY01002965.1, read as the reverse complement.
GTTTCCCATCTTCAAATAAAAATATTGTGCTGGTCTTCTCTCTAACTGGTTAATGTTTAGATAAGAAAATAAAGAATTTTTAGCATACATATATCATTTTGATATATGTATTGATAATTATATCTAGAAATAAACCCTGAAGAACTGAGAAATATCATGACACTATAATTAAGTAAAATGTGCCTGACATATTGATGATCTTTCATCTTGATTTTATAGAATTAAGCATGAATTTCCTACAAGACTGTGAAATTCTTCTAAAGCAGTCAAGACATTTTTAGCTTAATTTTTTTAAAAAAAGAAGCAAAGTACAATTTAGAGCATTTAGAAGAAGGTGGTGATGGGAAGAGACTGGTAGAGCCTCACAGCTATTGTGTGTGAGATCTGATCCTAAGGTTGCTCCAGAAGAGCAAAACCTGTCTTTGGGTTCTTGAAGCTGCTCTTGTTTGCAAAACAGAAGGAAAACCAAGTCCTTGCCACCCAAAGGAATTGTCTTGAAAGGGTAACTATCCATGTCACTAGTTGCCATGTAAGCAGCCTGGTCATGACACCACTTGCAATAAAAGCATCAGGCTCACCAATCTGATAGGTTCTTTGTTGATTCTAGCAGTTACACCACTACACCAGTCAGGGAAGGTCAGGGCCTTCCTGGAGTTTGGGAGTTTGGGGAGTTTAGGAGGCAGGAATCTTCATGTTCTTTCCTCAGCCTCTTTCTCTCTCTCATCCTCTCTCCGATGCTCTATCTGGTGGTCTCACCCCAGGGTGATGTCACCCTTTTATCGCATCCTTCTAAGCCCAGATGTGTCCATCACACATGCACACACTCTCTGAGTACAAAGGTACACACAATCATGGGAGTGGCACAATACCACAGGTGTTGGTCATGGAAGGTTAATGGCAGAAGGAGGAAAAAAACTGAAAATTCACTTCCCTACACCTTAGCAATACAGGCATTCTTTTTAAAGTGTGGAAGAAACATTTAACAGTGTAGAATGGAGATGGTGTCTTTTAGTTACTGGTCCCTTTTGGCTTTTCCAAAAGGCATAACATGCACAGGAATACACTGGGTGCATAGAGTTCTTCGTGGGTGGTATTGCAACTAAGTTTGAGTTAAATAAGTGTCTTATACAGTTAGTCTTCTTTTTTAAAGGTAAATATACTTGGAGAACAGCCCTACATGATGGCAGAGAAAGTGGTTGCTTATGTGGTAAGACTTAAAAGACATCTACCAACTTATCCAAAAATACTTCTGTGGTATTAACAGAAAATATCTCACTGTTTCTTTAGAACATTAGCTCATTGAAACACAAAGATCCAGATGTATTACCTACAGCTCTTATATATTGATTCACTATCACTGTTTGTCATATAAGAAAAAAATGTTTATTCACTATGCAAGACAGTTTAGATGAATGTGGAAGAAGATGGGTTCAGGAGCAAACAGAAGAAACGAGCTGGAAGGAGTGAGTACCTAGGTCAGAGAACAGAACCATGGAGGGACACAGGCAAGTGAACAGGCAGAGAAAGAATAGTACAGATCATGCTCTTCATTCCTAAATTCCAAAATGATTTATTCCTGTACATGACTTCCAGAGCACTTTGTCATTTACCACCCATATTACAGGTATTCTGAAAGTCCCTGTTTCACTATCGGTCTTATGTCTGTTTTTCCAAGTTTTTCCATAGTTTCCATTTCCCAGACTCTCTCTTTAAGTTCTTAGTATTCCTACAATTCCAACTAGTAGCAATATGTGACAGTTCTTATGAGATAAGCTTATGAGATAAATGAGTAAAAGTTTTTAAATGATAAAAGCTTATATGAGTGCTTATGAGATAAATGAGTAAAACAATACAGTGATGAATACACCAAGATTGTGGCAAAAGTGAAATTAGATTTTCTCAAATTTTACTTAATCCAGACAAGGGTTTAAAAAAAGTAGTGATTGAATGCTTACCTGGTTAGTTATCACTGCATACTCTATGCACTAACAGATGGTTATTGCTTTGTCCATTTTTAGAATTTGTCTTTTTTAAAAATGTTTTACTGATTACATATATATTTATCTCCCTGATTAAATTTTACGTCATGAAATAAAAACATTCAGCTTTATGTTTTGTATCATTTTAAATCTCTATTCTCCATTTCTCTCCACTCTCTTCATTTTACCTGATGCCTCTTTCAAACTCTCACCATAGTAGTCACAGTCACTGTATTTTCTTCTCTAAGGGGAGCTATGAGTGAGTAACATATTAGAGCCAATGACATTTTTGTTGCCTGGTCATTTCAGGAGGAAGGAGTTGCACACTTGAGCCATTGTTGTGGAGTGGGGCAGGTTGGGGGTGGGAAATAGTGATGGCAAAGGAACCATTTCAGAGTCATGCCAGCAGTTTTATGCCCCTTTCATCTCATTTATCACTCTTTCAGAATAGAACTCTTTCTATGATTGTATCGAGCCAATTAATTCTCATACTTTGTAGGCTAAATAGGATTGAATGTGAAATGCCCAGCTCCTGGAGTGTTCTACAAAGAATTGCTGAAAATGGGAGCTGCATTTCATGACAGTCTTAATTTATGCTATTTGGTAAAGTTATACCACCTCAAATTCTGCTTTTAGCAACAGAAATCGAGAACAAGTCCATCTAGGCTTTCAGAGATATCATGGAAATACTATTTATTTTGTCAAGGTACACGGTTTCATGGGTCATTAGCCATGCATGCTGCTACTGTACAAAAACTGCCCAGGCAGCAACATTTCTAAGCAGGTTTCTGGAAAACTGCAATACCCTTTGGTCTTTTAACACAACTGTTTCACAAGATCTTTAATGGAGGCCCATGTTTTAACTATGGAGGACACTTTTGTCAAGCTTATTTTTTCTCAAACTTAAAGATCATACAATGTTTCATATACTATATAAACTCTTAGTATTATTCATTTTTCTATTTACGAGTCCAGAGTCTCAACAAAATTGTCACTAATCAAGCATCGAGTGTACTTTTATAAGGTAGTGTAGCATAATTATGCAGTAGTAAAATGCATTCATGCATCCATCCAATTTTTTAATTAATTACTTGACTGATTGATTGATTGATTGATTGATTGATTTATGAGACTAGGTCTAGCTATGTTGTCTGAGTTAGTCCCAATCCCACAGACTCAAGCGATCCCAGTCTCAGCCTCCAAGGTAGCTGGGATTACAGGCACCTGCCACTGTGCCCAGCTGCTTTTTCAAGACCCGGTCTCACTAGGTTTCCCAAAGTAGTCTCAAACCTGCAAACTCAAGTGATCTCTGGCTTCTTGTCCCCTAGTGTTTGGATTACAGGCACGTGCCACCATGACCAGCTGCAGTAGCGAATTTTAAAAGTAAGAACTTTATAGTTATATTTGGAAAGGCTCATTATGAGGGAAATGATAATTCACTTCCAGTGTAACAGAGTCTCGAGTCCAAAGAGTAGGTCCTTTACTCTCTAGGGAAAGATCACCATACAGTGCTAGTTGTGATTGAACAGGTAAGGCTTTATTAGAGAGACTGGCACATAAGGAAATCATTTTGAGAAAGGTGAATATAACCTGGATTTCTTAAGGGAATTAAGAGGAGACATTTAAAAGTTAAATCCACACATGGGGCAGGGAGAAGAGAGCAGTGTCAAAGTTTGTTCTCTTGGTCACCGATTCTATGCCAAGTATGCATATGGGCACTCAACTTTCTCCCACTAAGAAATAAGATAATAAGATAAGTATTAGTCAGGATATAATGCTTTTTATCCATGATGGCACCTAATGGCCATTATACTGGACTATATTGCTTGGAAAAGACTAGCCTGTTGATGATTTAGTCCATCTATTTGAACAGAACTTGGGGTAACTCATTCTGAGAGTTACAATTTCTTCTATGTAGACTGTTTCATCAGTAGTTTCTCAGTAAAAGATGTGTTAAGTGGTAATTCAGAAATCCACAATAATTTTGAAATTGTGAGACAGTGTTTTTGATTTTGGTGAAGACTCGTGTAAGAATTTCAGTCATTAAGTGGTTGAGAGCTAGTATATGAAGTTGGAAGGAAATGTGGGACACATATTTATTATCATGGTCCTTGGCAGTTTTAGAGAAGTATAAGCGTATCATTTATAAAATCTCTATTGTATGGTTCTAACATTCCAAGAAAACTGAGAAATGAAATTATAACTACAAAACAAACAAAAACTAAACTTCTCTAGAAAAAATTTTAAATCTGGTATACTCTTTTAAATGTGCTTCTGAAATTTTAAAAGATTTATGCAGGTGCAGAAAGAATGTATTCACCTTGGCAACAGGATTTATGTGATGATTCAGCAGTTATTTTGTTCCAGCAAAACCAATACTTCTTGGTCTAAAGTAGTGTTCTTTGTTATAATTACTAAGAAAGAAGATAAACAGATACAGTATGGTATAAATATAAATGATTAAGAATAAGTCCATTATTTCCTAGAGGATGAGAAACCTGGAATTAGAGAAAGTAGAATTCTGTGAAATGAATAAGGCTTCTCAGAAACTCTTGTGACATTTCAGTTTTTAGTAAACAATTGAAGATTTTTTTTTCTGTTTTTCAGCTTCAAAACAATGGTTACTCCCTGATTGTCAGTTAGTGTCCAACAAATGAAATCGAGGTCTATTGAAACCAAAACTAAAGAGTCATATAAAAAGGCAGTTTCAAGTTTTTAAATTGGGTGAATGGGAAGTTAGAGTGTATGCCAGATAAGATAACACCTTCAACAGGACAGGCTTTTCTGCTCAAAGTAAAATTAACTTCAAGAGAGGTGACATATAAAAATAAAAATGCTAATTTTGTCAGTTTTGGCAAATATTGGGGCAGAGTGTGTGGTAAAGGGGAATACTACTGAGAAATTGTGATAAGATAGCATAATTTAAGCTATAGGCTCTCAAGGTCAATTGCATATCACCATGAGTTGCGAAAGTTTATGATCTACCAATGTCTAGATTCCCACCTCGATCTATTGAACCAAAGTCTTAAGAGAATGAGCTCAGGCATATGTGCTTAGGGAAGAAACGCTCCACCCGAGATTCTGATACACAGCCAAGACAGATGTCAATGAGTTGATTAACAAGAATGGTGTAGAAATAGAAGTTAATTTTTCTTAACCAAACAAAAGGTTTCAAATTTGTTAGTGGAACCGAATAGTACGATACATGATACTTAATATTGGTGATACTTAACATTCATTTTCTTCAACATTTTATTGAGATATAAAATATGTTCTTTATGTATAAAATGCAAAAAACAACCAAATGTGTAAAGTGAACATTTATCTGTAAAACCATGAGAAATTAAAGTAATTGCGCTACTGCCAGAATTCCAGGAGGCCTCAGGTTCCCCCCTAAGAGATCTATATTACAATTCTTTTCTATTCTCCACAGATAACTAGCTTACCTGGTTTGCTTTATAGTTTTACCACCTCAATCTGCACTCCTTAACAAAATAGTTTTGCTTTTAATGACATTGAGATTTATAGAAATGGAAGATTAATTTGAGACCAAAGTCTGAGTGTGTTATAATCACAAGGGACAACGAATATCTTAACATCAAAGTATCCTCATGTTCCATATGGCATCATTTAGAAAGAAAAAAAAATGTTTAACTACACAGAAGAGCTCAAATTGATTTAACAATCATCCAGCAACTACAAGGAGAAATTCAGGTAGTCTCTGTGGCAACACATTTAGCAAAAACAAACAAACAGAAAAACATTAAAAACAATATATATATATCCCATGAGAGTTTTCTCAAGACTTCCTTTCTGTCCTGCCCCAGCCTATAAACCTGAGAGACAGGAGCACCTCAGATGTTGTACCCAAAGTCCCTCTCCAGTCTAGTTGCTGTATTATACTGAGGTGGCTGTACCTCAATATATCTTTCTCGGCATTTATGGATTGTTCCCCATCTTGGCACAACACTCTTAAGCAGTAGGTGAAGAGTTGTGGGGAATATTTGGTGGGTGGTTGCAGATTTGCTCTGTGGTTTAAGCTTTTGGGAAATCTAATCCCTCATGCCAGCCTACACATAGCCATTAAAAGTTTAGTTGTTTTCTTCCTGCACTCACATTGCAGGTACCTCCTCTTCTGCAGCTTTGCCTGAAATGAAAACAGCTGTGGATCTCTTTTCTCATATGAATGGTTTGTCATTTTTCTGGAAATTGGTTTATTTAACTTTCACTTCATCCTCAATTTTCTAAAGGATTTTTAAAAAGAATTTTGTGTTTTGAAGATTATCCATTTTCTATTTTTTGAAGAAAGAAATGACTTCCTATGACTTCTAAAGTGTAATAAGAAGCCAAAGTTCTGTATACTCTTTTCACAATTCCTCAGCAATATGTTTAAGAATCAGAGATGTGAAGCAATCACCATATAATAAATATTCATCTTTCATAGTAAATGTTTACTTACAAGTTCACTTTTTTGGGTTGAAGTCTTTTTTTTGTTTATTTTCTTTACTAATGTTTTAGTTGAAAGGTTTAGAAATGACAGAATATTAGATTAGTTGAATTGAAATTTTAATTTTTCTATTTAGAATACCCATTTTTGTCCCTCGAATGGACACTGAAGTCATGCTAGCTCTTAGAGAGTAAGGCGAACTTCCAATTTAAGGTTTTTTTTAAAAAAAATATTCATTATTTTTTGGGGGTAACTTCTTTGACAAACACAATGCTTTCTAGAACCTGCATTTTAAACAGGGCAGACAGTTGAAACTGTTGCTACTTTCAGAAAGCAAAATAATTTTTAACAATTCCATTTTCAAACAAAAGTATATGGATTTTTCCTGTGAGCTAGGGACTTTCATATAAAAACCTCGTTGGTATCTCACAATCATTCTCTGAAGAATACAAGATTCATATTAGCAATTTAATGTTCCTTTCTTCCCACCGATGAATAAATTCAGGTCAAAAAATTGCAAGTTAAAAAATTATTGCAGGTCTGATAGATCCAAGATGATACTTATTCCAGGGCCAAACTCTACTGTCAGAAATTAAAGGGGTTTGGACAAACTTTTCAAGGTGTACTGGCTTTGGGAAGTGGTACCTCAGTCTTAATAAATATAATTAGTTGGAAAAAGAAACAGATTAATATGTCTTTTCATTTTCTCCTTTTCCCAAATTCATCATGCTACTATTTCAGAGATTATAGTCTTTCTGATTATCTCTTACAGTCTTCTTGTAGCCATTATACAGTTTTTATAGCACTATATAAAATGATGAATTTCCTCTAGGTATGATGAGTCTGAATGGGCAGCAAATTGCTTCCCAAGTTTCATAGGACAAGTATAAAACATAGGCTTCTTAATAGCTTTGATATAACTCCCATTCTGTTACCAGTACAATCTTGTTATGTAGTGAATAACTCCTAACGATTAAGCCTATCACTGAAGTATCTGCTCAATTTCATACTGAATTCCTTTAGAGATGTATCGTTTCCCAATTTACCCCTTATATTTTGGTCCTAATAATGCATATACTGTTTGTTAACCATGGAGATAAGGCTTGACAAAATAGAAGAAACACTAGACTTAGAATGAGAAAACAAAAATTTGAGGAATTCATAAACCTAGATCTCAAGCTATTATATCTATGTCTATAATACCAATAGGCTAGAACAGAGGATAGCAAAGCTCCCTTTAAATCTTCACCTTTTTTAAGTTATGTGGATTTTTTCCATTGCAGCTTATAGTTTGTTTTTGATATTGAAATAGTAAAATGAATCAACACTTTTGATTCTCCCATATTATTACCTTGGAGAAGAACTTTCTTCTCTAATTTTGGTTACATTGTAAAATACTCAGAGGGCTCAATTTAGAAATCTAATTATTTAAATTTATATTAATAGGAATGTCAGAAAATATTTTTCTTGTTGATTTTGATAATAAATTTCAACAAAAGTATTTTTGCAATGGAGGTTTTAAATAAATGTAGGTAACAAAGAAAGACATGAGAAGCATTGATTTTACTTATAGTAACATCTGGAGCATGATACCAATTGGAGTAGAGGACTTTTCAACATATTTCCACATATTTAAGGAATAAATACAAATTATGTTTCCAGAAGTTTCTCATCTTCCAGTCTCACAAAGAAAGTAGCTAGACCATTTGTCAACAAAGGAGACCATTTTTTGCTGAGGTAATTTACTAACCAGATGCTGAGATGGTCATCTTATGCCAGGGTACATTCTGTAGCCAGAGACTACACCTTCTATTTCAGGTTTTATGACAAATCTTCTCTGTTTATAGAGTAGTTCCAGACACTGACAGTGGTGAGACACTGTTTTTAAACAGATAGTATATCCGAATGCGTTCGTCTCAAAACAGACCCAGGAAACACCCTATCTACTTCAACCAGACACAAAATCTCCCATGAGTTTCCTCTTTTTTCCTCCCAGCATCACCCACATCTACCAATGAGAACTAAGTGTCTTGCTTAAAATCTATAAGCCAATTCCAAAGAAGAACTATCAGCTATTTAATTGAATATAAAATTGTTTCTTATGAAAATGTTCATCCCTAAGCCCAAAATTTATGAATTCTTGCTATTTATAAGAAATTAAATGCTTGAGCTGAACTTTTTCCTGCGTGGAACTAACTCTCTTGAGGCTTTAGCTGTCATAATAAATTCTGGTATTGAAGACTCCATTGAAACAGTTCTTGACTGATAACTCTAAAGAGCCAAACATTATTTTCTGAAACTATGATATTGATTAACACAATCACAGTCTTATAACAGCATAAGCATCAACAAGATCCATGAAAATAACTTTAGCATTTTACTTAGAAAGGGAAAAAAAATGAAAACAGATTTTTGTTTTTGAATGAGGACCTACAATGTATATATTCTGTATGTTCAGAAATTAATATAATCTTATGATAAGCTGATGTGATAGAATTGTAAAGCTTTTATGAACTATTGAAATGAGGTGCAGGAACACCCAATTCTTTGTCCAGGTTATTCAGCCACGCCTATCTGCTTCTTTTCAGGACATCTCATTGATTCAACTGTCTCATTTGTGTTCCCTGAAATGTTTCCATATATGACAAAAGAAAGCATCATAATTTTATCTTGCTGTTGGAGAAAGGGTTGAGATGATTCAAAAGAATCAGTAGAATAAAATCTTTTCTTTCAAGACTTCAGATGTCTTACCATGGATTGGTTAGCTTTAACCATAATTTCATTCAAACAACTACTTAGTCTTTTAAAGAACAAAAAAAGGGTGAAAACTTTAATTTAAATAAGACAGCAGCTAGGCATGGTAGTGCGTGCCTGTAAGCTTCAGCCTATGAAGTGGCTGGGGCTAGGAATCGCGGTTCAAGTCCCACCAGGGCAACATAGCGAGACCTACTCCCAAAAAATAACTGGGCGTGGTGGCGCATGCCTGTAATCCCAGCTACCTGGGAAGCTGAGGCTGGGGATTGCTTGAGTCCGTGATACCCCGGGCAACATGAGCCTATGGTTCCACAGGTAAAAATAGCGAGACCTAGTCTCAAAATGAATGAATGAATGAATGAATGCATGAATGAATGCATGAATGAATGAACGAACGAACGAATGAAAGAATGAATAAATAAGACAGCAGAGATAGAAGAAAGTTGAATAAGTACGGTGTTTGTTTACTCCAATTTTCTGCAATCTTTACTTTTAAAAATGTTTCTCCTTTTAAAAGAAAATAAAATAAAGACTATATATGCATTTAAATAAAAATGATAAGGCATATGAGTGGATTTAAACTAGCTTGGATGCCTATTTCTGGGCATTAGCACAAAAATAAATTGAATTTATTATGTTTGAATATATTAAAATTTGCTAAATAAATTATGGTGAGTATGTGCATATTATATATGTGTTTATGTATATATTTATGCATAGTATATGTATACAAACACACATATATAGTCAGAGTTTATGTGTACGTATATATACATTTTTCTCTGTCTTGGTATATAGATATAGGTCTTGGTAAAATCAAGAGCTTGACAGAGGAGACAAAATAGATCCATTCACTAAGAATCATGCAAATTACTAATTGACATATGGACTTACTTTTGGAAGTAAGGAAAGAGATGGCAGTGAAAAGAATAAGACAAAATCTCCCAGAATTCTCAAAATAAAAGCATCAAAGACTCAATTAGATGTCAGAGTCAAAGAATAACTAAAGAAAATGAACTGAGAATGATTAAATAGAAATGATAGACTTTTTAAAAACAGAATTCTACTGAAAATAAGATGGTGTAGTGGAGGAAATAAATCCAATTGTTCCAGTAAGTTGCATCAATATTCAATAACAAAAATAAAAAATGTGATTTTAAAACCACAGTTGCTACTATAAACTATAGTTGAAACATATATCTTTACAAACAAGTTCCTGATTATATATTTATAGAAATTATGTATGTGTATATGTACACATATATGGATATGTCTGATATATATGTATATGGCATGTGTGTATATATATGTATATATGTATGTATATATGTATATATATATACACACATACCTCAGATAAAACACACCCATGTGTATGCAACCATGCATGACTTACTTCTATGCAAAGGATATAAAAATTGAAATATTTGTGAAAAATGAAACCTGTATCCTCTATTTGCTCCACATACATAGTAAATTGTAACTAATTGCTTAATTTCCCAGAGAGATAAATTTAAAATCAATATACATATAAATGAAGCAATTTTATGTAGGGAGCCATACATATTCTTCACTGCTGTATTGGATAGAAATAAGTGACAAATGAAAATCTTTTTCTAATATTTAATGTCCAATCTGAAAACCTCATTGCAGCTTCTCTCTTGACACTAGTTTTGATGATAAATTAAGCCACAGGACTTTGATAAGCAGAGAGAAGAAAACCATCCATAAGATTTAACTTTATAAAGGAAAATAATGCGTTTTTTCAATTTGGATGTCACTTTTATTTTTCCTTTTTTTCACACTTATAGTTAATAACCAAGAAAAAGACAGTTAATTTACTCATGATACAATAGTAAGCTCACTAAAGTGAATTTGAAAAGCATGAAGTAATTCATCATTTACTCAGAAAAACTAGGTTTTCAGCATTATTTAAAATGACTAAGTATATGCCTCTTTTGAATAAAATATTGTTCCAACTTTCCCAGTTACAGTGAGAGCTAGTTGTGTCTGGCAGCCTAGGTGACCAGCAATCAGCCTAAGATGTATATTTCTCAGGCATGGTTCCTGATCCTGGTTCTCTACTCCTGTTTCTTTCACAATTTAAAAAATCACCCATGTGCAGGCTTTACTTCAACTAACTAATAAGAATTCCTGCTTTAGCATACTAGGCATTAAATTTTTCTTTACAGTCCAGTGTTTTACCTTATGTCCAGACTTGAAAGGTAGCATTGTCCTTCAACAATTTTTTAAAAGTAAAATACAGAATAGAATTTTTAAAAGTAAAATACAAAGGAAGCAAGAAAAAATCTTACTTGCTTTGCAGTGGATTGAGTTCTAATACTATTGAGGACCTTTTCCATCACTAGCCAATAATAACAATTGACCATTTTTCCACTTAGGTTAGGAAGTTGTTTAAATAACTGTATTTGGATGGAAGAAATCCAGCAAATAAACTGTTCCATGTTTAAGTAGCTTCTTCTACATTGTATTCAAGGGTTGGCAAATACATTCATGTATTCATCAAAAACTTTTGTGGGTTTAATGCTTATATGCCAGGAATCATTCCCAGATGGAATCATGGAGTTGAGTCAAACATGACCTCTCCATTCAAGTAATTTATAGCATGAATGTGTGTCTTTATTCAACATATATCAATGAGTCCTCTTATAGACCAAAAACTGTTCTAAGCTCTCAAGATACCTCAGAAAACAAAATAGGAGAACAATACCTGCTCTATGAAGCTTGTTCTCCAAAGGAGGCAAATGTAAATAAAATTTAAAAAATTTAAGAAGTGAAGAAAATGAACCCCATGAAGGAGTATAAGGAATGAGGGTAGGAAAAACCCTATGTACAGTGTTCAATGATAGATGGTAAAGGTCTCACTGAGAATGGGCCGTTTCAGTAAACACCTGAAGGAGTCACATGGCTTATATGATTCATTGGAGAAGAGTGCTTAAGTAGAGAAAAAGGCAAGTAAAATGCTTAGAGTCATCATTGTTCAGTGATGACCCAGGTACCCTGAGTTCAGTGATGACCCAGGTAACCTGTCAAGTGAGACTGGAGTGAAGATCATGGCAGCAGAGGGAGAGGTAAGATCACAGAAGAGACAGAGGCCATATGATGGAGGGACTAGTCAGGATTGAATGATATGGGTTGCCAGTAATGGGGTTGGAGCAAAGGATTGACAAGCTCTGACTTCCCTTTTAGATGGAGCACTGTAGGTTTGTGCTGTGGACTGTTTAAAGAGACCAACTTGGCTATGATAAGAGTCTATGTGAGAAATTCCCTTCTACAGAAGATGTTCTGGAAGTAGAAACTGTAAGACTTTACCAGTGTGTCCAGAGGAAACTTTGAAGATCTTTGAGTGTTACGTGTGTCTTAACTAATATTAAGAATAGACCACCTGTACAGGTGGAAAAAAACATTTTTTCAAAGGAAAAAATAAACAGAAGTATGAACTACTATTATGCACTTTGAAGCAATTTGTTGTATAGGAAAGTGCAGGAAGCATGACATGGGTGATAAGATGGGAGCTGAGAATGGAGAGTAGAAGAACTTGAATAATATCTAGAGTTTACTTGAATTTTACCATAAGCAATAAAGGAATAGCAAACATTTCCAAATAATCTGGAAATGATATGAAATAAAGTTGAGGATGAGAAGAGTGACTGGAGACAGTCACTGATTAGAAGGTTCTAGCTGTAGCCACTGTGAAATAGAGAACATAACAATTTATAATTAGTAGGAATTATAACAATAGTGGGCATGCAATGCATTGAAGTGGGGATGAAGAGGAAAATCCTAACCTATAACTAAGAATAGCTTCATCAAGGAAATGATCCTTGTAAGAAGGGAGAACATCAAAGGCCCAGAGTATGGTTAATTAAAGAATGTAAAAGGTGATGTAAGCGTCAGATGTAAGTGAAGAAAGGGAAACTAGAGCAGAAAGCAAGACAATGATTCTAAGGAATTTAAACAATGATTCTATGGTTTTAGTTCATAATTCTGTGGTTTTAGGCAATAAGGTTCAAGGGAAGGGTATTGAGTGCACTTATAATATGCTTAACGCTGTACTTTAGAAAGCTGCTTTATATCTATGTTCACAGAGAAATGGAATGTGATGAGGTTAGAGAAAGATCGGTGTGTAGACTATTGAAAAAGTTCAGAATTGTCCTAAATGATAGCTTTGGAAATAGAAGTGGCTCTTGTGTGAAACAGGGATGCTTCAAGAATTCCAGAAACAAAATCAATTCAACTTGGTGACAAATTGGAGTGCAGGAGTAAATTGAAAAAAAAATTTCAGTGGTATGTAGGTTTCTGCCATGATCATTTATACAGTCACTATATGCTTTTTAAACATATTCAGCTATATATCCATATATGAAGTCAAGATAAAAGAGTAGGTTTTATGATGGGCCAGGGAAATGGTGAATTTATTTCTGGGTCAATTTCTCAACAAATCATCTAAATTTAAATGTCTCATTAGTAAGGGAAATATATGTAAGGGCTCAGTACCTGGCATAAAACAGACATTCAATAAATATTTTCTCAATTTTGAGATACAACATTTTAAGTGCAATTGAATCAGGACAGCCTATCTTGCCCCATTTGCAATATGGTCCAACTCCTTAAAAAAAGTTTGCAATTAGATAACATATCATTCAATTACTGGCTAATAGATTCTATCTCCTAGCCCAGCTACAGTGTTAAATTCTATACAAAACAATATACTTGTAACCCAGACTAAAATCAATAATGCAATGACAGAAAATAGTTCTGAATTATCTCCCTGATGATCCTTTTTATTCTACCACTTCTCTGAGGCATGATTTTAAAAATCTTACTTTCACTTCAATTTGATAAATATTTAAAAATTACCCTTAAAATAAAAAATAATAATTTGAATGTAGTCATCAATAACACCATACATAATGAGAGAGATGGTGTGTGAGAATAACACCATACATAATGAGAGAGATGGTGTGTGAGAAATCCATTGAACCGAAAGACTGGCAACCAGAACATGCTCTAACTATTCTTGGAGCTAACACTTTGTCATGGTACTAATGATGTTATATGGCAACCTTGGAATGTGAATGGGAAAAAGACTTACATATAGTTTTTCATTAGGGTAAACTAAAATTCTGCTCAGTTCATTTAATCATTATTGTACAATTAACAACCCACGCACATGACATTACTTACTGTGCTTTATGAATGATAGTAAATTAAACTCCATGAAATTTATAGCATGGATGAAAACATTTCCTAGCTAGAAGTTCCCTACTTCTTGAAATAAGGAATTGAAATTGGTATTCTTGTTCATTATAAAAGACTCATAATACTCATAAATTTGAAAATCTTTGACAAGAGTTTCATTAATTCTGTATGAGTTTATATTATAAATTAATAAAAAATGCAATATGTTTTTCTTCCAATTTACAGGTTATTTATTGCCTTGATGACAAATATAGTATTAAATAATGTAAACATAATTATAATACAAATAATTCATTAGTACAACACAACATAATTATAATGCAAGTGATTTATGAGTTCTCTGCCAAAAAAAAAGAAATAGTTGCTTGTATTTAAGGAGAATTAGTTATTATGTATACAATTTGCATATCTGTTTAAGTGTATTTATCTAGAAATAAATTTTACTGTAAAACTAAATTATGGCTAAATTAGTCTGCTTCCTCTTCTACTTAAAGATAATAACCATGAAGGACTTCAGAGAGAAAAAAATCTCATTATTAACAGCAGTAGAATTCACTAATATAACATCTAAAACAGGTCATTGATTTTATTAATCTTGAAAATACCAGATAGTAATAATATTATTGACCTTATGTTAGAAGCAAGAAAGTCTGACTGAGGAAAACTAAATATATCATCCCAACATCACATACTTAATAATTGGAGGAATGATTATCTGGTACCCATGTCTATCTGAATTCAGAGTTTAAATCTTAATTTCAGCTTTCTACCCAAAATGGCTGAGACTATGTACATATGCTGGTCACTCATGCTTCTGATCTTCCAACAACAGGATATGCTCTCTTTGCTACACAACCAGGATGCAAATATACTCCAGTGGCCTGTGCACTCTGCCAGTCTAATTTCCCTTGGCCACCAGCCATCCCAAAGATCAGATTTACTGGGAGTTTCCCAACATTGAAGCAGCATTATTTGTGAGTTTGAGGAAAAAACAGTGAATAAGAAATAGGAGCCCCTGAATTCAGCTCCTAATTCTATCTCATGAACTAGTTCATGCTTAGATGTGTCAACTCAGCCTACTACCGTAAATGTCTCATTTCTCAATCATGACGTAAAAGACACAGAGGGTCTCTCATGTCTCGTCGAGCCATTTATATTTTTCTTTGTACACATCTCATGGGTCTAACTTGGATTAAATGCATGATTTAATCTTTGCACTGGGAATGAACAAAGAACTTCTATATGTTGAGTGGCTGATACATTAAAGAAGGATAATAGCATGTGGCTTATAGTAAGTGAAGTAAGTGAAGTGACTAGAAAAAAAAAAGTGGTTTGGTTTTAAAAGTTGAGCCCATGCCCAGGATTTAAATGGTGTATAATTATTAAACTAATTATATTCTTTATATAATTTTGTTAGTTTATATAGTGCCACAAATTCTGCGAAATTAATAGGTCACTGGTCATGCCTATCATCAAAACCACTACCAAAAATATCCTAACACTGTCAGGAAAGACTGAAACTAATATACTATCGAGGTCAATGGCAGACACAAACAATTGATATTCAGTTGTGTCATGGAGAGAATCTAAATGGATTGTTGAGAAAGACATCTATTTCTTAAAAGTTTGGGTTAGAATCAGAATTCCAGAGTTCTAATTTTAGTTCTGATAGTTGACATCAGCAAGTGTTTAAAAAATACTCTTATAACTGTATTATTACTATTAAATAAAAATATGCTGCTCAAGTACTATCAGTGGGAAATATTCTTATACCATAGGTGTAATATTAATGTATTGTGATAGGGAAATGTTAATAACTACAAAATATTTAATCAAATATTTAATTCAAAATATTTAGTTCTATGAAGACTATTTATTTGAAACTCCAAAGACTGATGAAACTTTCGCAATTTTGTTCAGATAAGAATCCCAAGCCTGGCACGGTGGCTCGTGCCTGTCAGCTTCAGCCTATGAAGCGACCGGGGCTAGGGATCGCCGTTGGAGTCCTGCCTGGGACCTGTAGGGAGACCTAGTTCCAAAAAAATAGCTGGGCATGGTGGCGCGCGCCTGTAATCCCAGCTACATGGGAAGCTGAGGCTGGAGATTGCTTGAGTCTGTGGTACCCCGGGTAACGAGAGCCTGCGGTTCCACAGGCAAAAATAGCAAGACCTAGTTTCAAAAAAAAAAAAAAAAAAAAAAAGAAATCCCAAAGCAAATATAAGAAGACAGGATTTCTTGAGTATAGAGAAGCAAAAAATAAATTGTCTCAAGGGTAATATAAAGATAGATGTTCAAAAATGTTACAAGATATGTTACAAGATTTAAAAGGATAGTCTCTGTATGTTATGCCCTATTCTTAATATCTAGGTAGCACTCTTTTGTATTCTCTGAAGTCTTTTTATAATGGAAATACTCACCAGCTAGATCACCACAAAGATTCTTATCCTACAACCATGATTTCCAGCTTAATTAAAATATTACTAGCTAACTGTTTTGTATAAGGATTCTAGAAATTAGGGGAACAATTAAAAACAAAACAAAACAAAAAGCTTTATATGTAGGTGAGCAAAGAAACTATTTCAGATATACTATTGATATTGAGAAAAATCAGTTTGAAAAATATTCTCAAGAGAACTCTCACTTAATCACTAACAGGCTCAAGAGCAATAAATCAACTGGTATATGCTCAGGTTTTGAGGACCTACAGACATGTATTGTTTCTACACTGCTTCCTAATGCATAAAACCTAATTCTATTTTAGTATTTTTCACAGACAGTATCATCTTTTATATCCAAAACAAGCAGTGATCTTGCTTTTAAAATCAACGAATTAGTACAAATTTGACATCTAGACTAAGATGTTGGTTCACAGGTGATAAGGTGGTGGCTAAACCCAGGGATAGATTACGATATATAACGATGAATAATAGAATGGATAATAGAAACAATAACAAAAATTGTTATCTAAAACCCTCCATTCAACCCAATTATTTTTTCTATTATTGCCCTTAAAAGGGCACTACCAGTGTTCTAAATCAACAGTCTCATTTCATATTTTCTTGGTTTTGTGATTTCCAAAAACCCTCTCTCCCACTCTTTCAACCCATGCAGTATTTTTCACAGGAGAGCTGTAGACACTTCACACAAAACATTCCCTGGCTTTCAAATATTAGTCATAATTCCACATACTTTGCTCAACGTAGTGAGTGGTAAAGAAATACTACACCATATTTCCCACAACCACAGCCACCACCCCCCCTCCCAAACTTCCTTCCCAGGTATATCCAAAATTTTCTTCCCATTTGTAATTTTTCATCCCTCCTTGTTTTGCTAAAAAATTCAGTGGAATTTATTGCCACTTTCTTGGCACAATCTGCAGTTAGGCTGATTCATTCCTTCTCCGCTGCCCTTTCTTCCTCTCCTTCCTTCTCTATGTCTTCCCCTGTCTATTTCCTTCCTTCCTTCCTTCTTATTTCCTCTCTTCCTCCCTTGACCCTCTCTTGTCTCTGAGTCAAGTGAGGCTAAGACTCACAAGCATTTACCTTTGTGCCTTCAGCATATTCTAAAGCATCTGACACAGAGGGCGGTTCCAACATTGTTGCTGAATTGATTAAATTGCTCTGCTTTACAAAGGATTGCTGGCTTTTCCTAACCAAAAGTATTTTCATGGTGCCAATTGGCATTCATCTGATTATAATTCTTAAGCCAAACCTAGAAGATTCCAGAATAACTTGGAGGGATTTTGAAAATACAGGTTCAAGGAACTAACTCTGAAACTACTAAATAAGTATTGCAGAGAAGTCTGAGAAATGGTATTTTGTAGAAAGTTCTATATCAATGACAACCCTCTCCTAATCATGACTTTTATCGACACCTTTTAATTTCATTCAGTGCTAGGAAAATAAGGAGATATTCCTCAAGAATATTACAGATTCTCTTTTATTTCATAGAACATCCTTCGGGAAAGCTGGGTCACTTGAAAAGCATCCACAAGCAACTGCATTAAGCTATTACAAATTTCTGACTACATAAAAAACAAAGTACCCTAAAAAGTTGCTATCAAGGCATTAACTGAATGAGTGAAGTATGAGGAGAATATGCTTAGTAATGATAAGAATTCTAAAATGTATTTATTTTTTGCAAGAGCATTTAAAGGTAGACACATTTATAACAATTTAGATGATTCACAACAATTTCTAGTTATATTTATGTTAGAAACATTCATTTTGAACTGCCATCTATATATTGATCCTTTTGCTGTACCAAATAGAATTTTAAGCATGAACATAGGTCATAGAATTTGTATTTGATCTTGGACTATTAGAAATCTGTGTCACTCTTTTCCTTCTCTTCCTTTTTGGAATATGTATGTGCTTTTGTCAACATAGCTTTGGATCAAGTGCATCAAAGTTCAGTTAATTTTAACTAATCAATGGGCAACAATGGGAGCTTGGAAAGTCACTGGGGAATACTAGGCTACAAAGGTCTAGAATGGCAAGAATATCTAATGTCCTGGTCATTTCTCCAAGTGAGATCTCCAAGAAAGATATAAATCTTCAGAAAGTAGTAAAGTAAAAACAAAACACTATTTGAGTTCTCTTGAGAAGTGAGTCAAACTCATATAGAGCTGTTACTAAAAAATCTATGCTAGAATTCATGCTTTAGTTCTAAAGAGGCCTTTTACCTTCCTAACCTACTAATGAAACTGAAGTCTGACCATTTTTCTACTTTGGAGCTATGGTAAATGGGAGTGTATAATGAAGAAATGAGAGTAATGATCTCACTACTGAGAAGTGATTTGTCCTTTTCCTGAGTGCAAGATATCCTCAGACTATGACAGGTTGTTACAAAGAAAAAGGAGAAAATAAAGATATGTATACTTACATGTGTTTTTAACATACTTACCTGTATTTATACTATTTTACCTAGTGTCTGATGATACTTTATCTACTGAGAACCCCCAGAATAAAAGATACATATACTACAGAAATAAGTTATTCAAATCAGGAGTGATCAATATCCATCATACTGTGGCAGTTTTTATTATTATCTACCATAAAATAGAGTAAAAATACTTTGAATGCTTTTTTGTTAAGTTAGTCTGTGCAGAGAAAATATAATTTTGGATACATAAAGATCCAGATATACTTAGCTAAATTGTCTAATAAGTAAAGTGGGAAGATAGTATAAGTTACCATAATGTAAATGAGTTGGTCAGGCTTTTTCTGACATTAGGCTCTATGACCAGCATCTGTGGTATTGTGCCCTCCCCCTGATTACATACACCTGTGCCCAGTAGGCCTGTGTATGTATGAGAGGACTCAACTGGGTTTGGAAGGGAGAGTGTAAAAGGTCATCACTTTCAGAGGAGAGCATGAAGAGAACACACGGAGAGAGAACTCAAGAAGGAACTCAAGTAGCTGTTTCTCTGCTGTCCATTTTTCTCCTGTTCATTATTAAAACTCTATGAAAATAATTCCAAGGACTCCGACATTCCTAAGCTGCTGTAATTAATGATGACACCATCCAGACTGGGATGTTTGCAAAACAGCTCCCTATCAGTTTTAAGAAATAATGCACAGTAACAGTCAAAATACAAGAGAAATATTATAGATATATTATGTATTATAGTGACATATGTGCAATATATACATACTATACAAATATGAAGAATCTTATCGATAGGTATTAATACATTTTTACATAGAAGACATAGTCAGAAAAAAATAATTTCCTGTACACAGTTTTAAGATTTTTTTTTCTTTTTCCATGGGAATTTCAGCCTTACCCTTTACTTACAGGAAAAGACATTAAGAAAAAGGAAGCCATTTCACTTCCTTTTGAGATCCTAGACCTTCCCTAGGACATTGTGTTCAGATGCATGTTTTATTTGCACAGGAGATTTAATACTGTGAGGTCATGGAAAATTCGAGGGTATTCTCATGCATCAAAATACCAACCTTAGAGATAACAGGCCTGGAGGTGAACTAAGCAGAAACAATTCTGTCATTCAAGTATTTAAAATATTTGTCAAAGATGTTTCTTGAAATCCCAGAACTAAATGAATTAATTTGAAAGTTACAAATCAGTGTGGCAGCTGAAAATAATTGAGTTGCATTAATATAACTTTCAAATGCAAAAAAGGTACATTTATTCTTTACAAGTTTAAGTGTCTCTAAAACATTACAGTTCACCTATTTGATATATTTTTCTATTTTTTAAAAAATATATGAACCAGACTATTAGTAAAATATTTTCACAAAATAGACAGAACAGTAATGAAACTGTAATATAAGACAGAAAGTCTGAGGAAAAATCCTTATATCCTGGAATCCCAAATGAGAACAAGAAACTTATGACCACACTCATTCCCAATTGAAATGCCCTATTATTAATGAGGAGGAAAGTGAACATAAATACAGCACAGATATCATTCAACATTTTAGATCCTTAAAATGACAGAAAGTATTTTAATTACAAACTCAGTATGCATTGCTAGCATTCATTTAAAAGTCAAATTGTAATGTTATTTTTTACTTTATGAATTTTCCTTTTGGTATTCAAGCCCAGAGAAGGCTTCATATTTCCACTCTGACTGCAAATTCAGTAGTGCGGAGGGATACTTAATAGGTGCTTGTGGTGGTGTCAGGGTAAATTCGAAGAAAATGGAAGCCTTGGATGAGTCACAAAGCCAACATCTTTAAGTACAATGGAAAATGCTTACATATGGTTTGCATTTTTCCTATTGAGAGCATAGTTATTTTAAAGTTCAGGAACATAGAAAAATAAATGAATTTAGTCTCCATTTGTGTCCATAGAGCAATAATTCACTTGTGTTGCTGTTGCATTTAGAACAACGTCTAGTCCTCTAAGCAACAGGTGTATGATAAATTAGGCTAAAATTTTATAAGAATCTAGATTTAATTTGGAGAATTCATATTTTACAATTGTACTCTTTTAATTCTCAAAAGAATAAAGTGATGAGGCTTTTTGGAAAAGATTTTAAACCAGGACGTCTCAATGTATCTAAAGCTTAAACAGATTCATGGAAGATAGTGTTTCACCATGGAATAAATTAAATACTTTGAAAAAAATTAAATAAATTTACTTTAGGTGATGAAATTTCTTTACTTTTAAACCATTTTTTCAAGAAAGCTCCTGATTAACTGAGAAGCAGGAATATACATAGTTTCAAGCAAAACTGCAAAATACACACATGTATACACAAGCTCATGCACATACACATACATAAAATAGTTGTAAAGAAAAAAAGCAACATACTAATCTATATATATTTTTCCTAATCATAATATGCTGGAAGTCTCTGAACTATTTGTAATAGCTTCTACATATTTTTTATAGATCAATATAAATTTCTTACATTCTATAATTTCTATTTAATTGAAGAATATTCTGAGATAATCAAGAATTTTGGAAAGGAATTGTATGATTTCAAGTTTTCATTTTATCAAAAATGTTTTTTGATTCTAAGTTAAAGTTGAGGGGTAGGGCAAAAATATGATAGAGATAATGAAATTGTAAAAGAAAGTGATACTAATGATACCTTCATTTTTGTTTTACAGATTGAGATTCATTGGGACATACTAATGACAGATTCATCATTTTTTTTGAAATTTGATTATCTTGAGTAAACTGTTAAGTAAGTTCTGTTTTACTTCCAATCTTGAATAAGTTCAAAGAGCTAACCAAAGAAGAGATCTAAAGGTTATCTTAAATTAGGTATAGGAAAAAACAATATTTATATTCTCTACCAAGGGAATGCCTGCTGAGTTTAATATAAGGAGGCTTGAAAGTGAAGAAATTTTATTCTAACCCTGGGAAAGTACTATCAAAAATCCAGTCTTTATTAACAAAGAATCCTTTTCAATCCATAATGAATATGCTCTTCTTTCCAAACTGAGTATCTTCTGGTAGCTTCAGAGAAGAGATGACTGAAAGTTGTACATTTGGGGTAAAGAAATATGCCATCATGCTAATGATATCAGTGGTACCAAGTCCTTTCAAATAACCAAAGGCAGCAAATGCTTTCCAGGCTATCACTGTGACAAAAGCATGATCTTCACGTCCTTTGCATCAATAAAATCATCATGTTTTGTTTCTCTAAGGTTTTGTGCACACTATTCATCATCTTGTACTCTATCAAATTGTCCTCTTTATCTGATACGATGTTTTAGGAAGAATGTAAATAACAGAGAAGAGTTAGAAAATAAAATTAATCTATCTTTATTAGAGACATGGGGGATAAAGTAAAATCGGTATAAATGACAAGCTACTGGGTGAATATTTGGATTGGTCCAATGTCAGGAATTTGTGGATGAAAATATTTGTTTGCCCTAAGCTTCCTAAACAGTTAATTTTCTTCTTTTGGCATTTTATTTCTTCTAAGAGTGCCTTTTGATAAGCCATTCCAACTCTGTCCACCTATGACTTTTAGAATAGTAGCTTTTATTTCAAAGCTCAACTCAAATGTCCAAATGTCACCTCACCTGTTAAAATTCTATTGATTTCTCCAGTGATCTAATTTCTGTATATTTCAAAAGCCAAAGTTCTAATAATGATTTTAATAATCTCCAGTGCCTTATAAGAATATTATTTTAGAACAGAATGAGGGTGCCCTTAAAAAGAAGGTAATTTATTTTCTCATAGAAGATGAGAAACTATAGCATAGGTAGTAAAATGCAAAATGCATTTATATATTTCAAAGAAAGGGATATTACAGAACGACTGAGAGTGAATATCCCAAATAATAATCAAAGTAACAAGAGAAAAATATTAGAACACATATACCTTATCAAACGGCTCCCCTTTGAGCGAATGCATACTTAAGAGTATTTCAGAAGGTCTCACACAGAGAGTAAGGTGTTGTGTGCTCTTGTCGAAAAGCAGTGGCAGTTGCAAAGAGACTTCTTGTGATTAGAGTCCCCTGCATGCACACAGCAGGGCACTGGGTATGTTTGTCTTCTTGGAGAACAGTAAGAACTTCATCGGCAAAGCTAATACAATCAATACAGTTAATATTGTACAGTAGTCCTGTACAATAAAGGAAAAAGAAGAAACTGATGAATGAGGTCAAGCTAAAAATATGTATTATTCTTAGTACTCTACTTTGAAAAGAATTCATAAAGCTTCCAGTACCCATTTTGGATGGTCAAATGAGAGACTTTACTTTTAAAGTATGGTGAGTCTGTCCAAAAATACCTTCACATTTGCTACCCTGAAGGTACCTTTGTAAGAAGTTTTGCTGGCTTTCCTGAGATTAAGTTCTGAGGCTAATTTCTGTCTCTGATCCATTCCTCTAAATATGAAGCTTCAGTGAAGTATTGCATACTTTCGTCTCTGTGGGAGCAGGTGGAAACAAAGGAAACCTGATGAACTTCGAACAACTTTTATTCAGTCAAAGTTCTCATGTGAGAACTTCAAAATTGCAAGCAAAAACATGAAGAAAATAGTAGTTCTTGACCGTGATTTCTATCAACAGCTGTCTTGTTTACAAGTAAATGGGGGGAAAGGAGGCAAATCACCTTTGTGATCTTGCATTATTAAATGTAACTATTCCAATAAGGTTGAGAGGAGGTGAATAAACACCTCATCAAACTAGGCAGAGGCTATTAGTACAAAAAAGCTGCACCAAATATTATGTGATCATTTTCCTCTTAATGTCTTCAGCTTTCTTTGCTCACTGGTAATATTAGAGCAGCATGTGGCTTGAATAGCAATGTGCCCTCTTGTCTGGCTCAGCCTGGCAGTGCAATAGCAAGGATAATGGTCTGTCATTCCAGCTCATAGATGCTGTTAACCCCTACGCAAATTGTGCAGTCCATCCTGCTGTGAGTTATTACATAGACATTTGACACTCAACCCCTAAGTCAATTCTGTAAATCTTTCCTACCATTGAATTATTTTTTTATTGAAGTTTGGGATTCATTACTCGTCACTCTTGTCTCTACTTCCTTCTTACTATTTCTCAGCATCTAACCATCTAATCTGCCAAGGATAATACATAAGCATATTTCAAGTGCTTAATGAATATATTCCCTTCCAGGTCACTTTGACCTAAACTAGTAGTTGTTTTCAATGTGAGTTCTATGAACTAAGTACTTGAACGTCACTTGGTGTGTTTATTAAAAAGATTTATTCCCCAAGACTAGTTCTTGACTTACTGAATTTAAACTGCTGCAGGTGGTGCAACAAAATCTGCATGTTTTAATAAGTTGGTTTCTTTGACCCATTTTTCCATGAGCTACATTGAGTAATATAAGCATAAATTCTTAACTAAGTTTCCTCTCATGCTTCTTTTCAAAACTAATAAGTTGCTCAAGCAGCATCAATTCTCACACTACCATGTGGCCAGAGGTCAAATCAGTGCATATCTCCACCAGTACTAAAACCCCAAATCCCACACCATCTTGTTGCTACCTCCTGAAGGTGTAGTTCTACCCAACTCTAGGCTAGTAATGGTGAGTGAGTCTTCCAATTATTGATACAGATAAGTGATCTCCACCCCACTAGTCATGAAAAAATATTCTAGAAGACTTACAAGCTACTTTATCATCAGGTATCCACTTGGCTGCTCCAGTGATCAAATTGCAGCTTGCCTGACTCAGAAAATAACACAGGAGAACGGAGATTATGAAGTCTTAGTGAACATTTGAGTATATGTGAAACCTGCCTCATTTTGTGTTAAAGGTCAGGATCCTTCTCCTTTAAATTGCAGGTGATTGAGATTCTTCTTCTTTTTTTTTTTTTTTTTTTTTTTTAGACTAGGTCTCGCTATTTTTGCCTGTGGAACTGCAGGCTCACGTTGCCTGGGATACCACAGACTCAAGCAATCCCCACCTCAGCTCCCAGGTAGTTGGGATTACAGGCGTGCACCATCACGCCCAGCTGTATTTTTTTGGAACTAAGTCTCACTATGTGCCCCCGGCGAGACTCGAATAGTGATCCCTAGCCCCTGCTGCGGCTTCCTAGGCTGCCGCTTACAGGCATGCACCACCATGCCCGGCCCCTGATTTCTAATGCTTTCAGTAAACCCAATATTTCTAATGTTTTCAGTAAACCCAATAAAAGATAAATTCCCATGCTGCAATGGGTAGAACAAAATTATTAAATTAATAAAATGAAATGAGTAGGGATGAAGGGAGAAAGTCAAAATTTTATTAAAAACCACTTATGGCTTATAGGATTCATTATGTTAACTGTTTATTCAATTTTAGAACATAATAGTTGATAGTCTCCTAAGTAATTAAATGAATTTCTTCTCTTTTACTTTCTCTTTGAAGAGCTCAAGATTTATGAAGCTCATATAGAAAAACATCCTATTTCAATATTTTGATTATTGGAGTGGCCTTCTTTAGGTTGACTTGATTTCTATCATCATCTTAGTTCTGCAGCTGGTTCTGGGTTTTACCACTGGTGTCCTTTTATTGATACCAGTCCTAGACCTATGGGGTCAATCTTCAAAAAAAAAACTAAGCACATGTTCATTTTCATGTAGCTGGATACATCAACTATGCCATCCCAGTGTTATTTTTAAGTTACTTGGGGCATCCTCTGTGTTTGCCTCTGGAGAAGTGTATATTTATCCATATACACTGACAATGTGATTCTCTGTCAGAATACCCTCAGCATGACTGTGTAACTAGTAGTTTCTCCTCAGATTTATTCTGAACACTCTCTTTTATAATATTATCTAAATTTTCTGTAATTAATTTGACTTGGCAACTGTCATAATAATAGTCCAGTAGAACTTAAACTCAGCTGAAACTTTCAAATATTGCCTCATTGCATACCACCTCCATGCTGGTATTTTCCCAAACTTCTCACACTCAGCACTGACTCTTCATTTTAGTTAAGAATGAAATTTTATCTTAAGTAATTTAATTCACAGAACAGAAAGATGAATCTTCCAAGTATCACAGACCTCAAGTATAATAAAAATGCTTTTTTAGTGGTAAGTATGTGAAATAAATATTACTGATAAATTTTCAGCTTATAAAAATATTTTTAATATCAACTTACTATACAACATATGCAGACCAAAGTATTGTTTACCAAATGTAATGGAACCATTATTTTAGTGGGAAATATGTGAAATAAGTATTGCTAGCTAATATTTATATAATTTTTAGCTTTTAAAATAATTTATAATTTTTAAATTTTAAATTTAAATTTTAAATTTTAAATAATTTATAATATTTTTTAGCTTTTAAAAATATATTCAAAATCAATTTATAATATATTTAGACAAGAGTATTATACTCATTTCTAAGATATATATGGTAACATGCATATCTTATGCAGCAATCTATATCATTAATTTCTCTGTCTAATTTTGTATTATGTTTAGAAATCAAGTTTATATAATCCCAGTTAAGCCCATCATAATTATACTTACTAAATTCTTATAATTAATGCATTCAAGAGCAATCATTTACTAGCTAGCACAGTAATAAGCATAGGTCCTGAGCACAACTGGTGGTAAATAAAACAGTCGTGGAAACTCATGAGGCATATAAGTTAAATTTAGTGGTGAGGAAAGAAAATCAGTCTGCACTCAAACAAATACATGTATAATTATAATATCTGATAATGGAAGAAACAGAGAAAGGCAGGATGGATGACCTACTTACACAGGGTGGTCTGTACAATTTATTTAACCTAACCTCATACAAAGTTTTCATTACCAAGAAATGAAATCAATTCCATTAATGTCACAATTCATAATGGCTATTTGAAACTATACATCTGTTTGAAGTTTTTTGTGTGTGTGTGGCAATCTGAATAAGCTTTAAGAATACCATTACTGTAAAGTTTTGAGAGAGACAATGTATTTGGTTCTGAACTATGGAAAAAATGATAGTTGAAATTATTTTCTGTCTTAAATATGGTTCTAAGTTTTCAGTTTTTCTGTGGAATTCTTAGGAACAAACCCATAATTCATAATTGTTACCCTTTTTGGTTTTTCATAAATTTATAGCTATCACCAAATGATATCAATTTGAGAAACACATTACAAAGTCAAAGAGAGCTGTATAATTATCCCCTTGTAGTTTCATCCCTTGGTGACACTAAGTTTACTTGGAATTTCCAGGCCAGGAGCAATATCAGTTTTCTGGAATTTCTTAAACTATCTTTGGATGCCTCATTGAGAGTTTGTTTTCAATAAAATAAGATGAAAGAAATAGTATTGAATAACTCATTCTATTTTGATTATGAGTAAAGATGTACTGTGTCTATTCTGCTAGTTGTACTGGAGGAAGAAGTAGTTACTCTGAGTTTATTTGCACCTGATAGATAGCAGAGCTTGGGAAAAGCCAAGCTAAGTTATACCTAGGTAGTGCTGACAGGGTAGGAAAAAAGGTAATCAGACTAGGAGAATAGGCAAACAGTCAAAACTCAGGTCTCAGATGACGGTACCATGTCAGAAAGTCATTCTGTTTAAAACTGTAGAAGAATCAGTATAATGATAATGAAAAATTTGTCTAATTATAAGAATAATGCATTCATTAGAGATGAATACAACAATGTGGGAGTTGTCAGATATAAAGCAAGTTAATTTTTAACTGTTCCAAAGTCTCTCAGAAACAGGAAATTTTTAAAGTGAATAAGGTCCAATTCAAAATGGAACTGTCAATAAAACAGGCCCTGAAAAAGGACTAGGTAGAACTTAGGGCTATTTCCCCATTTCCTCAGAAACTTTCTGCATCTCAGTATAGACAGAGAAAATTCTAATAAGAGAACAACCCAGCAGAAGTCAGTCAGATAAACTCCTGTCTCTGCACAGGTGTCAGAATAAGGTGGTAGCAAGTAACTTTTTCCCCACTTAAATTTGCAGGAAAATGTTACTATGCATTATATGACTGTACAATTGTAGGGTCTAGAGAAGGACAAACAAATGGTGAGATAGGTACAGATAAGAGGACATATGATCTGTTCTAAGTGAAAGAATATTTCACTCCAGAAGTGAAAAAGGAAATCAATTAAGAATTATACTACTTTCCAGGCAGAAAACAGAAATATTAGGGTTAATCGAACTATAGTTCCTGATGATTAAATACTGAGAAAAAATTAAATGGGATAAAGCTTTGTCTGCTACTGGGGAGAAGGTGTTGTTTAAGGCAGGAGGGAGAATTTCTGGTGTTAAACCAGGGTCCAAAGTGAGCTGACATCCACAGTGCTATTCATAATAGATTTAACAAAGGGAAATTCAATGGAGACTCAAACAGCGCAGACAAAACTAAGCAGGTCTTCTGAATGTAAAGCTGAGAATGATCAATTGCTCAGAAGGTTTGGGAGTTATAGTGGGCAGTTTATGCTTGAATGAATGCTCTGATGCTAGAAGTTTTTTTTTTTTTCTGTCTTTTTTTAAATTGATCTATGACTTCACCATTGGATTACATAAAGGAATAAATAACACCAATTAGTTAATTTATCTCATGATACTCGGGGTTACATTAGTTTGCTGAGAGTAAGGCAGTCATGAGAGTCATGTGGTCAGATTTTCTGGGACCAGGCATTTATGCAAAATAAACAAATATATATCATTTGCTCCACCTCTGTAGTATGCTGGGTTTGCACAACTTGCTAATTTGGTGGCAATGGAAAGTCATGTCTCTGAAATACAAGTGAGGTGAGATTTTTGTCATCTTAATGACAGGTTCAGTCACATAAAGGATTATGACAAGGAAGCACAATTACTCCCATACTTTGTGCTGAAAACCATCTTGATCTATGGGAAGGTCCTTTTGCAATGATGTAGATGCGTGAGGAGGAGGAGAAACAGGCAGTAGGCACATAAGCAGATCAATCCAAATGCTCAAGGATGACATTTACAAAGAAATTGCAGTAGATAAACCTTTAATTCAACTATGTTTATTTTGAAAATTCTTCAATATCCATGTCCATAAAATCAAATGAATTTAGAAAAATATTAGTCTACATGAATTCTAGATATAAAGCAATTTTGTAAGCAATCAAATTCCATACATTACCAATTCAAATCCTTACATGGCTGAGAACTGCTGTATGCAAGGCATGTCTTCTCAAAGAGTGATACCAAGCAATTGATTGGGTAGTAAAAGGGCAATTCAATAACTTTCATTCAAGAAATCGAAAAGTAAACGAGGTGAGACAGATTGCTTCTTCCTCCCAACAATGCTTGTTTTCGTTCTATTAAAAGCTTTCAAAAATCAAAAAAGGATAAATGTAGTCAAAACTAACAAATTGACCATAAAACTGAAACATGCAACAAAGGAGGGAAAGGGAATGGGTTAAGGTTGGGGAGGAAGGAACATAAGGGAATATGTTGATGGGTCACAGGTGGTAAGATGGTGGGGAAAATTTGGGGAATACAACGATGCAAGAAAAAAAATTAAATACATTAAAAAATGATTAAAAAATTACAAAGGTGCTTGGTAAAGGGACTCAGAATCTAATCTTGTTCCATTGTGTGAAATAGATTTTCTTGTTAATTTTCTTCATCAGTTAAATAGATACCCATATTTGCCAGAATAAACTCAATTTTGGAGGAAACAAAGTATGAAATACAATAGAGTTTAGGGTCATATGTGTGGAGAAAGGAATAATATTAGCTGAGTAAACCCAGGGCTTTCTTTATTAACAAAAATATAAAAATCTATTCTACTTTTCCTTTGATCTAAGAGGTTTTCAATTTCTAGCAAATATGGTCCTTTTTCTTAGAATGTTCAAAAATTTATTTTCATCAACCATAAATCATAAATTATTGCAGGGAAGTTGGGTAATAATCAAGATGTGCCTTAAGTGTGTCTATAAATGACTTCTCATTTTCCTCCAAATTATTACATTAGTCCATCATGAACTAAAGTTCATTTTAAAAGATAATATATAAGATAATCTCCACGTGTATCTTATATTAATACTTATTCAATATATTCCTTAAATCAGACACTGGTTTTTAATCTGTTATTTATATTGTATAAATTATTAGCTCAATTTCCAAATAAATCTTATTGACTTTTCAATGCAATACTATAACTAATACTAATAATTTACATTGAGAGTACATGTCCATATAGACACAATTTTATAAACTGCCAAACTAAGAAATGTCTTGTTACACTTAATTAATGTGGCCATAAATCTATCATAATTCCATAAAAAATAATCCATTCCCTACTAAGAAATGGTGAAGCATATGGGTTGTTAAGTTTTACTGGTTCTCTGTATGATTTCAGTATTAGCATTAAATTCTACAGGCTTTCTGAACTTCTCCCTTTCTTTGACATTTATTTTATTAATAAGTAGGAACAGTCAAAAATATTTAACATTCTTCTATAAAATTGCATAAATATCAAGGTTGATAATACATGAGAATTTAGTATAATTTCATAATAACTATATCAACTTTTGTAAATAAAATATTGGAATGTGTAAATTTGTGGAGATTCAAGTATTTCAAGAATGTGGAAAAACATTTCTAACACTTGTGGACCACCCTTGAGGAAAACTGGATCTATTCCCAACAGCTGATTACTAGACATGTCACTTCTCCATCATTTTGGCAAGAATAATTTTCTCAGATTTTGATTACACATCTTTAGACTTATTCAGACTATGCCCTAAAGAATACAATTCATAAAAATATAATATCTTATTTCAGACAATAAATTTTAGGAAATATAATCAAGATCTCATAATCATTTATTTTTTTCTTCATTTTTCTTTTCACCATTTTTCATTTGTTTAGAATCATGATCATGATTTCATAATGACCATCTTTCATGCTAATCATTAGTGGTACAAAAATACATTTGAATCCAAGCTTAAAACACAATTCATCTTAATCTTATTTTCCTTCGTTCTCTGTCTTTTCCCCTACTTCCAGTTTCCTGACCCCATTCCTGATGTTATGTGATATTCACATAGTGGGGTCCATGAATTAAAATTTAGTGTTCAGTCAGAAACATCAATGACATGGAAGAATAATGCACTAAGGTATATTTAAAGTGGATTGGACCCCATTTTCCAGTGTCAATTTTTTTTTGCCTTCTAATATTTCCTTTCATGTTTAGGGGTTTGTAGTAAGAAAGATAAACTTAACTGAATTCTGTACCTGCAGAGGGAGAGGCTGAGCATGTGAAGTTCTTCTACAGTTATTCCTGGAACCCAACTTGCCAACCAAGAGCTCTGCTTCTCCAAGTTGTATGGTCTCCAATCTCCAGACATAGGGAATCTGTGTTGTTTGGCACTACCTGATCCTGCAATCACATTGTTAAGCAACTGTTTTTTTGCAGCAAGTGGATGAAATTATGCTCAGTGAAATAAGCCAGACAGA
This sequence comes from Uropsilus gracilis, assembly GCA_004024945.1. Taxonomy (NCBI): domain Eukaryota; kingdom Metazoa; phylum Chordata; class Mammalia; order Eulipotyphla; family Talpidae; genus Uropsilus; species Uropsilus gracilis. Next base: position 20,381 of record PVHY01002965.1, on the reverse strand, counting down.
AAAAGATAAACACCATGTGATTTCACTCATGTGTCGGACAAATAAATGAACAAAATAAAACAAAAATAATCTTTTGGACAGTAGATCAATAGTGGTTACCAGAAGTGAAGGGGGGAAGGAGTGGGGAAAATGGGGAAAATAATGAAATAACAGAATATTTTTAGAAAACTTAATGAAATCACAAAGTAAGTCTCATTCTCCATAATCATCCTTATCAATATAAAATTAGCTTTTTACCCCATTTGTCAATTGATGGAAGATTTTCTTGGTTAAAACCACTGGAACTTATTGAGCTTCCCCAAATTCAATATTTTTCTCCCTTATTCATTTTCTTCCTCACCGTCAACCCCACCCTATCATTATTTAGTAGTCTTGAAGTAGGACTTTAAAAACAACTTCATTTGTATTTTCTAAATGCTCAATTAGAGAGTAAGAGTAATATCATCTTTAAAAGTATGATAATACTACATTTTGATAAAAAATACTACCCATTGCAACCTCACTGCTCCCCAAAAGCTAAAAATACCTCAATCACTCTTTCTTAGGTTGAAATCAGTGGAACTCTGTATGTCAGTTGTAAAATGAGGTACAATGCATAAAATCTAATTAAAAATCTTTATAATCATTTATTTTGCAGCATTGATCCAGGAAATATACATCTAAGGGATCATCTTAGGCTCTGAGTGCCCACTATAACTATAATTTTATGATGAAATAGAAAAGAAAAATGGAGTCTAGTTGTTAATCTTTCCTATGTTGTTAATCTTTCCTATGATGTCTCTTTTTTTTTCTCATTCTATTCAAACATGTCTTACTCCAGAGATGTGCTCAAATTCATTAACACAAAATTTTGGTAGACAGATCACAATTGGGAGGGAGGGCAGTATCATTATTGCTTTTACCATGGGTTTTTAGATACCCCGAAACTATGGAAAATGGAAGAAGCTGTTGCAGATGTTATAAGACTGTTCCTTACTATTAAGATGATGTATATCTTTCCTCTCTGTCATTTAGGTCTAACAATGCCTTTTTAGTCCAGCACAAAACTCAAATATAGGTGACAGAAGAAGAGAAAACTCTGTCTTTCTGATATGGGAAGATTATGAGAAAAACTAAAGAAAAAAAATGATGGTGTAGAAATTGATTTTATTTTTTTATAATTTATTTATATATGTATTTCACATCATTGTAACCCCCAGGGCTCACCCACCACCTCCTCTCCCTGACCACTCCAGCTAGTCCCCCCACCTCCTGTTGTGTACTTTCATTTGGTTGTCCATATTTTAGTGAAACCATTTGATTTCTGTCTTTTTGTTTCTGACTTGTTTCTGCTAATATGATTTCTTCTAGGTACATCCATGTTATCATAAAATCATCAAATTTGTCATTTTTAATTGATGGGTAATATTCCATTGTGTATATATACCACATCTTTTTAATTCATTTGTCTGTTTTGGGACATTTGGTTTGTTTCCATATCCTTGCAATTATAAATAGTGCTGCAGTAAACATCTGAGCACAAGTGTCCCTTTGTACCCACATTGAGGTCTCCTTTGGGTAGATTCCCAGAAAAGTGATTGCTGGGTCAAATGGTAGTTCCATTTTCACTAGTTTGAGGTTCCTCCCTTACACAACTAAACAAAAACAAAACAAGAAGGCCAATAAAAAAAAATGGGAGGAGAACTAAAAAGACACTTCTCCAAAGAGGAAGTACAAATGGCCAACAGGCACATGAAAAAATGCTCAATGTCACAGTAATTATGGAAATGCAAATCAAAACTACAATGAGATACCACCTTACACCACAGAAAATGGCCCACATCTGAAAAAACAGGCAACAACTAGTGCTGGCATGGATGTGGAGAGAAAGGAACACTCTTACACTGCTGTTGGGAATATAAACTGCTCCAGTCACTATGCAAAGCAGTGTGGAGGACCCTTAAACTAAAGAAATAGATATTATTTATTCATGCTTTAATTTAGATCGGGCATGGTGAGAGGATCATTAGGTCTGTTGAGAGGAAAAGGAAGCAGTATGAAAAAGAGCTGTGATAGGGGATTTTGGGCCTCCTATAACTGTGTGACTCTGGTTGAAGATGGTCTCGTGAGCTGCCTCTAGATGCACCCAATTTGAGCTCAGGTAGAATGAGGAATATTAAAGCAAACTCAGAAATATAACCAGTTAGGTAGTTGCAGGATCTGAATGAACTTTTCTAAGCTCCCGTCAGTTAACTTGTAGCATGTGTGACCACTGAAATTATCTGTTTCCGTAGAGTTGCACAGTGGTACGTTATATTCCATATTTATTAGTTATTGTTTTCTATAATCCACTAGTTTAATTACTGACAGGCTTAGTAACCACATTTTGAATAACTGTCTTGAAATCTACCTCAAGTGATGGATATTGACTCGGTAGTATTTCACGAGTGTGTATAGTTCACGAGTCACTCCATAAAAAAAACTTAATGATGGTCCTTGGGATACAGTAATCTCATAAATGCACATAGGCTATATCAATATATGTGAGAACCTCTTGCCCAGAGAGGGTTCAAAGAACATAAAAACAGAATAAGGCCTCTTGCTACATCATATATAGGCAAAAACTCAGCTTCCAAGGGGTTAAAGTTTTATATTGCCCATCATATTGCAACTTGAAAATAAATTTAATGCACATACATAAATGCCACTGTCTTTGTAGCACCAGGTTACCAAATGTGTTTTTTTTCAAATTATTTATTTATTCATTTTTATTCTTTAAACCATAACCATGGTAAATGGTTATTGGGATACTTCCCCCTCCCTCTGCTGCCCCTTCCATTCACTCATACCCCTCTCTCTTTGCTCATTAATCTGTTAAGTCCATTAGTCACTTCTTTCCTGTGGGAGCATCCTTTCACTGGGTAAAGGACTGTATTCTTGAGACACATTGAACCATGCAGGTAGGTTTTCAGTCTTAACCTTGCTTTGGGCAGACAGTCTATATTTACTTGTGTTCTGTCCATGTTTTCTCATTGTAGGCTGTCTCATCTCAGAAGACAGCCAGCAATAGGTTAGCAAATTTTTAAAAGCTCATGTCAAACCTCATTATCAACTGACATCTAATAAATTCTCTCTTCTGAGCAAAATCTATGGAGTTTATAAGCAAAAAGCAAGAAATTTAAGGATTTTGTGTACTGAATGCTAAAGGATTTGGAATATGTAAAATACTTTCATATAATTAGTGCTTCATTGAAGGTAGGTAGAAATTCTTATTCTAGCTTGACTATTTCAAAAACTTCCTGGCTAGCTTCCATACATTTCTCCTCTTGATTATTTTCAGTACAGTAGCCAGTGTAATTTTAAAAACTATTATGATCTAACTCGAAAGCTCTTCATAGCTTCCTCTTTGCTTTATTTCTTACAAGCTCTGCAACTATTTAATATTGTGCTATAAATTTGTTTATTTTCCATCTCCTTGAAAAAGAATAAACTCTTTAAGAATAAGAAAGGTACTTGATTTCCAATGTATAGAATTATGCAACCACTCGTATTTATTGAGCAAATGAGCACTACTTTAGACATTGCTATAAATCAAATTTCATCTTCTTACTTGTGTTTTTAACTACCAGATAGGTATGTAATCAGGAGACTTTAAAGTGTAACTTCTGCACCTCATGAAATTATTTTTGTTGTGTTACAAGTGACCACCTATTTGCTGACTTTTCCAGAATGCAAACTATGCTCTGTGTGTGTGTGTGTGTGTGTGTGTGTGTGTGATAAGCTCAATGAAGAATTGAAGAAATTGATTTATGTATAGAGTTTCATGGAGAAAGAATTTAATTTCTAAATTACAAATGAATAATAACAAATTGACTAAAATGTAATTTGTTATGAAAATCATGAATCAGTGGCCATATTTAGTATTTGCTAGCAAAATCCAAATCAGATAATTCTTGGAAAGGAATATTACTATTTGACTTTAACATACATTATTTAATGTCCTTTACTGGAAGATTTCCTTCTTGTTTAAATTCTTCCTTATTTAATGTTAATTTTTTCCCCTCAACCACAAGACAATATGTAAAGAAAGTTTCAGAGATAAACTGATACTATAATAAGGTACTGATTTCAGCATATGAGATTTATGTTTTCATTTTCTACTTTTGTCTTCATTTTCTTACCTGTGATAGGGATCAAAATTCCTACACTGTACTACAGACACTAATTAGTCTTAATACTCTATAACTGTGCTTAAACCAAGATTTTGTTGGGACTATATGGTCTGACTCACTCAGAATTTTTTCAGAAAATCTATATTAATTTTGTATGAATTATAAAATGATACGAAAGCTAGGTATTACTCAGTTATCTGAATTCTTTCTTGCAGTGTTTATGTTTTTGTAGGGTGAAGAAATTAATTAACTGATACCAATAATTGCTTCCATTTCCACCCTTGCAAACAAGCATGTCTGTGATTTTAGAGTTGTCGGTTGATGTTACAGTCAGAGTTGTTAAGTTGAACAGATTTGGTGAACTTGGCCAAATAAATACAATTCTGATAAATATGTCCTGGTTGGTTCTCTTTTCAATGTTAAAACTCTAAATTCAAGTACATAATTTTCCATTGTATATCTCCAAAAGATTCAATGGATTATATTTAATTACAGAAAATAGAAATCATCAATGTTGTTGTTATTTTTATTTTGCCTATGGATTTAAATATATCCAAGTTAATCTAAGTTAATAAAAGTGAAACTTGCTAAGTTTTAATCAGTTCCCTTCTTTGTTCTATAATAATATCTATTTGTATTCAAACTGAACAAGGATAGTTTGATGTATATCCAAAAGTGAACCCATTTTTCCCTAGTTTGTCTTTATTGCACTGTATTGCTGAAAATTAATCTAGGGGTGCAGAAAACTAAGTTAATAAATATTTTTAATGAGAATTTCTATTGAAATTCCCAAGCATGGTTTAAAATTGTTGTGGAATCTGTTCTAAATCAACTGATTTTTTTAGAGGATTGTACAAGTTCATGAGGTGACTCAACTTCAAAGGGCAACCACATTATTATAGGATTCATGATACTTGATAGAAAACTTGATTTTTCCAAATGATCTTATTACCACCATATAAAAAGTTAAATATAATTTCTACTTTCAAATTGAGTATGTTTTTAAGCATTTTAAATCATAAGTTAAGAATATTTTAACTCATTTTACCTGGTGAAACATATATAGCATATATGTATATATATATAGTATATAGTAACATATATAGTATATATGTATATATATAGTATATATGTATATAGTAAACATATATAGTATATATGTATATATATATAAATCAACATCAAATAAAATATATGTATAAATCAAGTTTCTCAATAAAGAAACAAATTATAAAAAATATACCTTAATTGCTAGTCAGGACTTTATGAGTTAGTAACACATCTTAAGTAGAATAATCCTTCCAATTATACAGTAATAAAATCACAAGTGGAAATTATACTTCTAAAGTGATCTCTGGGAAAATATTTCTGTCATTACTAAGAATAATAAATTTCCTTACTAATCCTCATGAAGAATATACTAAGGATTATGATTCAAATTATACTAAAACAGGTGATTTTTTTCCTTGTTATAATAAGGGTAGCTCAAGAAATTTATAGAGGCAACTGAGATCTCATGTGACCTAAAAAGATTAACTAGGTGTGACAAAAATTGTGTGCATATATATATACATATAAATATATATGTATATATACACACATATATTTGATATGTATGTATAAATAATAATAAAAATGTTTGAAGGATTGCTTGCTGTATTATTAGGTTTAATAAATAACTTGTCTTTTCTCTATTTCTCCAACCTTTCCTTTCAAATGAAACTAGAAAAATCAAGATAATTTACAAAAGGAAAAAAAATGGTATTGGAGAACTATCATGTTAGCAGTCTCATTATACATCTATATTTGGCATTTAGCATCTTCACATATTAGTTCTATGTCCTGTACAGTTTTTATTGCTCATAGAATTTAAGACATTGAAAATACAAATTTTAAAGGTGTTTCTCAACCCTTTACTAACCTTATGTAACTAGAACTAAGACAAATTATCATGGATTTGTTTAATAGGTTAAGTAAGTAGAACAAAGAAACCCTAAAATTGACATTTGTAATGATGAAGAAATGACACTTTATAATAATTTCTCTTTTGTTCAAAGTACATAGCAGTTTGATACCTATTGCATAAAAGAAGTAGTGGAGGGATCATTATTATATTACCCACTATAGAAATGCAAAAATTGGATTAATACTTAAATAAGCTATCAAAAATTATGAATTTCTAAGTGCACAGAGCCAAGATCTATTTCTAGGACTTTTATATATATATGTGTGTGTGTGTGTGTGTGTATGTATGTATGTATGTATGTATGTATGTGTGTGTGTGAACAAAATAAAAATGTATATTAGAAATTGAAAAATAGAAAGTAGGTTCAAAGGCGATAAAGAAAAACATGGTACCCATGGAAGTTTATAGTTTTAAGTCTTTTGAGGCAGTGAAGGGAAAGGGACATCATTAAAAAGAAGATTGATAAATGATAGATCAAAAAGGAGATGCATAGATGACAGATGGATGGAAGGATGGATAGATATAAAGCTAGATAGATAAATAGTTGGATAGACAGATAAACAGATAGGCAATGGTTATCTTAGTTATTGACTTCAGCTCAAATTTTAATCCATGAGAGTTTAGCTTTCTTCAACTCTTAATCTTTGAGTCATTCCATACTATGCCATTTCCCTTATTTTTTTTAAGCTATCCAGATTTCCTCGACATAAGTGACATTGAATAGTGATATTTGACTGTTCAATAAAAAAGGATAAATTGAATGAACAATTTATGAACACTGTGGTCTGGAGGTGAAATTAGTCCAAAGGGATATAGATTAGAAGTTCAGAAACTACATGTGTACTGGGGTTGAACAAATAGGTAATTTAATTGTTTCTGAGTGAAGTCAACAAAATTACAAAAAAAGGAAAAGTTAGAGTTAATAGTGATATATCAGCATGAACTCATGTTTATTTTAATACAATTTAAACATACATACAAATATATCTTTATAGAAAGATATACATAAATATAATTTTATATGTGTATATACATATGTGTGTGTTTGTTTTTATCTGAGTTCTGTCTGTTAGAAGCAGTAACATTCTTGGAATGCATGCATTCACAGATTTTGGTTTCTGAATCTGCTATCCAATAAAAAGAGGCAAGGCTTCTTGAAGGATGGGTCTAGAGCAGAGGTAGAGAAAATATAAGATGTTCCTGAAACATGATACATTGCCAAAAATTAAAGAAGCATGCCCACAGAAAGGATGGATTCCTATCAGCAACACTGGAGTCAATCTGAAAAGAATTCCAATAATCAAAACTAGAACAATCTGAATAATAAAAATAAATAACATGGCATCAAATTATTATAACCCCAAGAATGAACTAGATATCCATGAATACATAATGATATGACAAAAAGAAAGTTAAATCTTTTAGAGGATTCCCAAATAATACATGTGGAAACTTACCCGTATAATAATTAGAACTTAATTCCCATTCTCTTGAGTTATTTGCTTCCAAGTAATAAAGATAGAAAAACAGTAACTTTATAATGAAGAAACCTAGCAGACACTAGCTAATTTGATTGTGATCAAGATTAACATGACTGGAAATGTCATTTGGATATCCTATATCCCCTTATGTGATGAATGTGAATGGGACTTTACACTTCTGTGTATTCTACCCCCAAACCTTCATTTCCAAACTATTCATTACTCCAACCAGAAAGGCTCAAATTGAAGGAAAGTCTACAAAATATTTATTATTCATCAAAACTGTCAAGATCATAAAATGGAAAAAAGAAAAACTAAGAGGCTGCCACAGATTATAGAATCTTAAAGTGACATAAAGATTAATTCTGGTATACTATATTGAATTTAGATTTTTATGCTAGATAAAAGACTTCTGTGGTCAGTTTGTTTAACATAAGAAATGGGAATGGAAATAACAGAACTTACTTGACTGAATTGCTGCAAATATTGAATGAGTTACTATATATAAAACACAAAGAAGATAATCACCCAAAAGTCATCACCAAGGTTTTTTCCATAACCTTACTTGAAAACAAGACAAATGGTGTTTTAATCAAAACCATTTGTTAAAAATGAAGACACTGAAACTATAATTACCGTTACCATCTAATTTAATTATGAAAATTAATTTACTCTTTTGTGAAATATGTTCTACAAAGGCCTTAGGTTCAAGAATTTTAAGAGTGCCATTTTACCTCATCTTATCAAAGTTTTTCAGATAGTAAATGCTTATCATATAGCTCTCTTGATTACAGCAACTCAAGCCACTATTGAGAACATATGGATTACTCTATTCTCTATATTCTTTCTGATTAATTCCAGCACTTTATGTTTTCCATTTAAATAGTCCTGGAAAAGAAACAAATCATGTTTTTTTGTATTCATATTTCTCAAACTTTAGCTTTGAAACAGAATATTTTAATTATAAGAGAAAAAATAATAAGAATGCAAAAAAAGGAATGAATGAGTGAATGAATAATGAATGAATGAATGAATGAATAATGAATGAATGAATGAATGAATGAATGAATGAATGAATGAATGAATGAATGAATGAGAAAAGTATTTCAATATAAGGAACATACAGGAATCACAGAAATTAAGGAATAATTCTTGGTGAGAAAAGGGAACAAATAGAGGATAGTATACTTGTTGCAGATGAACTAATATTTCAAATGTTGTATTATATTTAACTGGCCTGGGCTTTGAAGAAAAAGTTAGAAGTTAACATTACTGGCATTTATAATGTCAGAATACTATTCTACAAGCATCATATGTGTTAATACATTTTATTCTCATAATTATGTTATATTCTTAACATTGTATTCCCATTTATATGCAGAATATATATACATACATATGTGTGTGTATATATGGAAATTGAGCCCAAAACATTCATGAATGTTTTTGCAAAACCATAAAAAGACAAAAAAAATCATAAAATTTAGTGATTTAAAGACATTTGACATATTCTTTTACTATTCTTTTTTTTTAAAATAAAAGAATTAGAACTTAGCATTATAAACCAAAATCCCAGAATTAAATAAAACACACAAGTAAATGTCATCAAGATTTTAACAAAGTCCTCTTTGAGAATGAGAACATGACCTACATAATTCTATTTGCCAACATAAGAAAGGAAATAATTAGGCATCATTAAGTACTTTGCTGCAAGCTCCTGAGATTTAAAGGAGTATTTGTAAAAAGAAAGACTAGTGACCCCTACTATTTAAATTATTAATTTAGAATATTTTAGCCTTTGAGAATGAATATATTCAACTAAACTAAAATCTCAGAGAAAATTGAACAAATGAAAACAGGAAGTTTGCATGTTTCAATTCAAGATTTAACCTTGGAAGAAAAAAGTAAGCACTAAGAAAACTAATGCTTAACCTTAGTTAATAGTACTTATTTAAGTTACAAATGTCTGGATTAAAATTCAGAAAGTTTTTGCTATGACAGAACATATCCACAGATCAAACTGTACTTATGTTAGTCACAGTAGAGCCATGGATTTCTTCATGAGATCAAATATTTACAATTAACAATATACTTCTTTAAAAGTTAGGAACAGAAATATATTTTAAATTTAAGAATCTATATTAAAAACCAATAATTAGACTTGTTTCAAAAAATAAAAATAAGAATGTGAAGAAAAACTTGAGATTTAGCAAAATCAGAACAAAACAAAAATGTCCATAGTAAAATAAACAGAATGTAGTTACACAATTTTTGAAAAGAATAAAACAAATGTACTAGAACCCTATTACCCACTAAATCAAGTAAAGCTTTAAGGATGAAATAATAAGCTAATGATTAGAAAACCTGTACATATCCATATATAGCTTTTATTTCAGCAACAACCAATAAGATTCATTTCACAATAAACCATATTCCTAAAACCCCTAAACTCAACTATTTTGCAGTTGTAGAAAAAAGCTATGAAACAGTATCTTAAGAAACAGGCTATTTTAATAAGATATAGTGAATGTAGCATATTAACTTACAAACTCCTTTAAGAACACTTACTAAGCATTGATATTATGTATTTATCAACCTTTTAAATATTTTAGGTTTATTTTTTGTAAAGTGGACACTGATAAAAAAGAGTTTTTGCTGCTAAATAAATGTCTTTCCTTTCCACTTAACACACTTTGAAAGTGTGTATTAAGGAATCCTCTGGTTGAACCAAAAAAGCTTTCTATATTTCAGTTTATTTGCCTTGTGTGAAATTTCTGGTGTAATTTTGAAAGTAGCATCCATTGTAAAATATTTTTAAATTAAGATTTTTTTTCATGAATGTGGCAAAAATGAAATTTATAGAAAGGTCACTAATGGAATGTATTTGTATGACTCATTTATCCTTATATAGGCAATGCATTGCCAGACACAAGGGTGTTATCTACAATGTTTCTAAAATTACCTCTCTGAAAATTTTGTCCAACTTTAAAGGAACTTCAAAGAAAATAAATGAGACATATTTCTCTAGTGTGATTTTGAAAATAAGCAAATGATTTTTAACTGAAAAACTGTTCAGTGGGGATTACTTATTGAAATCTGCACTTATCAAGTATTTGATGTGGTGATAAAAAATGGGGGGTGGGAATCAAATTTACATGAAGACTCTAAATTTACTACCTCTAAAAATATTTTCATGCATTAGAAAAATACAAGGACATATTCCTTACATGCCATATGTTTTAATGGTATCTAAACCTGGGAAATAAATAATGATAACAATGTAAGTAAACAAAAAGTAAACAGCATAAACCTTGGCATCAATTTTAAGAAGTAATTTGAGCTGGCCAGGTCTTCCTTATAATGGAGTCTTTTTTGTTGTTTTTTCTCTCTCCTGGTTAGTGAGTGACAAGGAAAGCCTTGAGCTAAACATATAAACATTCTACAGGCGGCTTGAACACTTTATAAGGTCTTAAAGAATTTATAATTTTAAGTTTATAATGAACAAAAGATACCTTGTTTGGAGATTTAGTTCTTTAAATAACACCGTTCTCCCTTTGAATCTTGATGTTTCTTTTTCAGCTAACATTCACTCATCACCAACAATAGCCCCACATATTAACATACATAGCCAGAATTTATTCATGAAATGAATGGTAGGCAGGAACAGGTAAAATGTTTATTAGATTCATACTCATAATTTATTTCCTTCTTAGTAGAAGTTCTGTTACTTTCCAGGCATAGGAAACTTGAAATTAGAGACCATAAAGAAAATAAAAATAAAGTCAATGCTCAAAGCTCAAGTTCAGCTTCATTACAGAATAAGTTGGCATGTGCCTCTGAGGCACCCATAATAAAGAACACCTATGCTTCCAGTCCCTCAGGCAACTCTTTGACAATCTTGACAGATGAAAGTTTTAAGGAGAGAAGGAACTGCATTTAATCTCACTTCCACAGTCAGGCAGAACACCTGGGGCACATTTTCCCCAAAATACTTGGGCAGAGAATGAAGATAAGATAGTGTCAAAAATAGAGTGACAAGACAGCTGGGTCTTCTCTGAAGACCCTCTTTTTAGGTAGACTTGAGGTCAATCTTAAAATGTCTATGATGGCAAATTTTCCACTTCTTTTTATGGAATTTAATAAGGTCCATGGCACTTACATTTATTTAGCAATAACAAAAGATGTTGGTACATTTGACCCTGGGTGGAGAGTTCATAGACTGCTCTTTAATCTTTGCCTAACTCTTTGTTGAAATGTTGATATTTGAAGGTGTTGTTTTGAAGGATAATTCAATATCCATATATCCAGTTTTATCTCCATTTTAAGTTATATATTAAAAAAATACAATGCCTGTAGCTTCTTGAGGAAACATTTTCTAAAGGTTAAGGTTTAATTTGTGTCCTTACCTTTTATAGAGATGAAATTCAAACCTTGAACATTTAACTGTCTACCCATTACCCCTTTTGCAAATATCTCCATGACAAATTCCTCCTAGGATTTAGTCTGGAAAATTTTTCTTTTTCAGATAGATTTTCAGGCTGCTTTTATTGAGCAGTGAGAAATTAGACAAATCAATCTGCATCTCTTTGAAATTGTTTCCAAAAGTCACCGTGCAGTCAAGTAACTAAGTTGTTTAAATTCCTGCTGCAATGGGATAGTTCTCTCTTATGCTTGCTTTCTGATATTGGGTAGGAAAACAAGCAAAACTGGGTACTTAACAAAACTTACAAATGAAAGCAACTGTCCAGCTACTCCTTAGGTTCTTTGCAGCTCATGCAAGCAGTAGCAAGACCACACTAACCCTAACAGGAGGTGAAAACAGATTTACTCATTAAAAAGACAAAATAAACAGAGGTCACTGAGCATGCAATGAGCCCACTTTGGCTATCTTGCCCACCAGTTCAGTCTCTAGTCCAAAAACTGCACATGGCTGTAGCAGCCACATACATCATCAAAATGGCAACCATTTCACCTTCAAGCCAGGTGAAGAAGCCAAGATGGTGCTGTCACTCCTTCTTACAATGGCACGGTTATTTACTTCAAGACAGAAGAAGCCAAGATAGTGCCATCAATCCTTCTTCAAAAGTGGGAGATTCAAATCCAACAAGGAAACCAGGATGGCATCTTCAAGCATTCTCCAAAAATCACAGCTCCAGCATTCTTTCAGCTTCAATCTAACGTGGCCCAAAATCACTTGCTACAGTGCAACCACTTTTGACTTCTCACAATAAAAACAGCAACACAGCAAATTCTCTTCAGTTCTCCAGACGACTTCCTGTTAAGGGGCTGCATTCCAAGCTTCACAGCTTCAAAGTTAAACCAAGTTCTCATGTACCAAATTTCCAAGTCAGTTTATACATGTCGCATGTTTCTCCAACATGCATCCCAGGGCTCGTCAGTGGCCCAGATTAGGACACCCCCTATCATTTCTACTCAGTATTATTCATGCTAATGATCTCTAGCATGACCTTCAGAGTCAGCTAGAGGCTTTTGAAAAATATAAGTCCCTGAGCTACACCCCAAATATTCCAATACAATAAGTCTTGAATGAATATACAGGAGTGTGCAACTTATTCAAGCAAGTCTCAGGATATTTGAAACTATTTTAAGTGATTTTAGTTAGTCTTGTAGTGGTGTCAGGGGGTCAGGGGATTTAAATCTTTATTTTTTAATTGAACAATATGACAGATTTGAGATATTCACAGACATACACATTTCTTTTTCCTAAAGAGGTAAAATGATTAAATAAGAGAAGAAAGACAAAAGGAATGAACACACAAGAAGTTCTTCTACAGTGGAAATGCATAAATCTCACACAGATGTATCATCACTTAATGCACATTAAAAAAAATACAATCTAACTTCTAATTGCCTCTGAAAAAAAATTTTTGAGACACAAAAATCAAGATGTAGTTAATGTACAAAGATTGATATTGGTAGAAGTTTTGAACATCCATAAAATATCACATTTTATTTTAGCACAACTATTGATCCTCTCCAATGTGGAGAAAGCTACAACAAGTATAAAGATTTCCATATAATTCACTTGGCTAAATCATTTACAATATAATTTTTAAACAAATTTAAAAGTGATCCAAATAATGTTTTAAAGAAATTATGACTACATTTAATCTACTCAAAATTGTGGAATGGAAAACTTATTTTTTGGAACTAAATATAACCCAAAGTACTCTTTATCAGTATTATATTTCCTTTTAATATAAGTCATAGCAAAATATTTCACTAAAGATATAGTCCATAAAGAATTATATAAAAATGTGAGGCCTGTGTCCTTTAAAGTCTGTGATAGGTTTTTTTCACTGTCTGAATAGGCCACTTAACCAAGGCTCTGTGTCTTGTGAGGTCTATTTCCACTAAGGGATGCAAATTATTTTGCATTAAGAGCAGCAGGAGCCCTAAATCTCATTGATGCTTCTGATCTTGCCTAGATTCATTGACTTCACTCCTCCCTAATCAAAGAAGAGATACCTCGAAGAATGTGGTTTGGAGGGTCTCATTCAATTGTATTTTTATCAGTGAACATGTCTTGCTTATCTAAGAATGTCACCTTTTCTTTCAGAGTAAGAATGAGGAAAGTGCTCTGACTGTCATGTGAGGTCTCCTATCTTTGTTTGACTCTCAGATCCCTAAAGGAAGGATAATATCCCTGGTCTGATATATTATTCTTTAAAAATTATAGTCCTGTGAATTCCCCATATGTATGTTATTAAAGAATTTTTTCCCTTTGCTTATTAGTCCAATGCTCTTTTTTTACTTTTATTGATTGCATATATATGCATATATATATACAAGTATATATAAATACATATATATATGTATGTATGTAATATATATAACATCACTGTCTACCCCGAGATCCCAAGATTCCATGTAGGATCTCAGTCTTCTGTGCCTTCCCTCCCCCCGTCCCATTTTCTCCTTCTGCCCCCTCTCTCGCTCTGTGTTTCAGTTCTGTTTCTTGGCAGTTTTATATTTTTCTTGTTTGTTTCCTTGTTTGTTTTTCCTAAATCCCTCATATAAGTGAGACCATACCATATTTCTCTTTTTCTTTCTGGCTTATTTCTACTAAGATGATTTCTTCTAGCTCCATCCATGCAAATAACATAAGGTTGTCTTCTTTGATAGATGTATAATATTCTTTTGTGTAAATATGCCACATCATTTTCAGTCATTTGTCTGTTTGGGGGCATTTGAGTTGTTTCCATATCTTGGCAATTATAAGCAAGGTTGCAGTAAACATGTGCATACAGGACACTTTTTAACTAGATTTTGTGCCTTTTGGATAGATACCCACTAGTGGGATTGCTGGGTCGAATAGTAGTTCCACTTTCAGTTGTTTGAGGGTTCTCCACACAGTCTCCCATAGTGGCTTGGCTACTTTGCACTCCCAATAGCAGTGTGATGACTCCTTCATTCCAAGAAGAATCCAGAGGTAGGTGAGATGCTTTCCTCTGTGCAACTCCTCCCAAAACATAAATTTGTAGTGACAACTTTGATAACATAAAAAATTTGATTACACATAAAAAAATACAAAAATTGAAAGCTAATTTTTAAATCCCTATTTAGATATCTGAAAAATATGACAGCTGAGCACAAATACCCACTTACTCTTTGAGCTACAATTAATGAAGTTAGCAAATGATAAAAACATAGCTATTATTAAAATTTGAAAAACTCCAAGACACTAAAAACTAGGGAATGTGCCACCTATATACCAAAATTCAAGAAGCCCATGCTATATGTAGTACATTTGAGAACACAAGCAATTCATAGTCTTCTTTTTGAAAAAAGCAACCAACCTCACAAGCCAACAGCAGACAAGTTAAGGAAAGCCCGGAGTGTTTAAGTTTCCTATTTTTGAAAAGCAAAGGTCAGAAAGTCTTCAGAGAGGGAGGAATTTCTATTGTTCCTGTAAATCACAATCAACAGAGCTAGGAAATGTCTGGGCAAGTTCAACTATGCCTAAAGGAAAGCTGGCTTCTGGATGATTTGGTCAATAGATTTTATGGTCTGATGTAGCTATTTTATGGTCTGATGTAGCTATTTCCTAAAACAGAAAGAGCTAAAACCCATAATCAGAGAATATTTAGAAAATAACAATAATGAAAACTCACATAAAAATGTTGAGATCTCCAAAATTATTTTCAGAAAAGAAATAGTGACTTTTACTACTTTCATGGCCAAACAGGAAGGTATAAAAATAAATGAACTACACATCCATCTCAGTAAATTAATATTAAAATAAGAAAATAAATCCAGGATAAGCAGGAGAAATAGATAGAAGCAAATATTTGAGTTTCTACTTGCTTAGTTTTTTTTGGCTGTAGGATTTCATTTAATATTTCCCACCACCCAGTGCAGTAAATTGTAACACTGTCATTTCTTAATTTATGTATTTATTTTTGTAATTGTTAGTTTTTGTATGGGATTCCATCTCTCCTTGAGATGTAGTCTGGTAGCTATACTACACCACAGTTTTATCTGTGATACAGGATCCATCACCATAAACCGTTATGCCCTTTCCTCTGTTTTTACTCCTTCCCATTCCCCTCCCTCAGATCTATGATCAATTTGCAAATTTTGTCTTTCTCCTAACCTTTTATAGAATTTTAAAACACAAAATTGGAATGACTGACAAGTAGAAAACCATTATTAGCAAAAAGTATAACTGTACATTTATAGGAGTATGAAAGACAATATAATCAATAGAAGAACATTCACAAAGTTTAAAAGGATATTATATTTAGTTTCCTTAATCTTGAAAATATCAAAGAAACTGACGCACTTTCTAGAAAAATACAAATCACTAGATAAGTTCATGAGGTCAAATAATTGCAAGTATGTTCAATAAACTCCTCAAAATAATAATAAGTCACACACATAGAGACTCGTAGTGATGCAGAGAGAGAAAATAATAGGATGTGCAAATGTCCTTTATACTATTCTTGTTCTTGCAACTTTTCTATAATTGGATTTTTTTTAGTTAGAAATATAAAATTATACTTTAAAAATAATTGTTTCCATGCAAGTCTCAGGAAGAAATTGGAATCTAATATGTGCTCCCTTACCACAGAAAAAAAAATTTAAAAAATGAAAATAAGAGATATAAGTATCTCGAGGTCTGTCATAGGGAAGAAACAGAGAAAACGCTCAGATATGGAAGTAAAATGGCGAGACTGGATGTCATAAATTTCAGGAAAATATTTTCTTCAAGAAATTGAAATTCATGGCCTGTTTTACATATCAAGCTCATTAAAAGAGAATTTAGAAAATATGTTGGTAGCATTTTTAATTGTAAGAATATTAAAAAACCTCAGCATTATTAACTTCAGAGAAATCAGCAAATAAGAAAAAAACTCAACATTATTGATTTCAGAGAAATCAAAGTGTTTTACACAAGTAATCTTTTTAACACGGTCCTGTGAAAAGAATTTACATAGCAATATATGGTATATGAATATTACTTTCACCATATTGGGAAGAAAAAAGCATATATCATATGAAGTGATAAAGGGTAGTGAAAGTAAAATTCCTTTTTTACCTTTTGTAAAAATTCAAAATGGAAAAATCATGAAACTAAAGGCAGGGTAAGTCTTGAGAGGCTTTTGTTGGAAGTAACAAAATCAATTAAGAGACTGAAAAGTGGTGACTATCAAAAAGGAAAATTAGAAAGGCAAGAAGGAAGTGTCAGAAAATTTAATTTATTCAAAGAACATCATAATACTAATTTAACTCTAAGCTTTGTGCATACATAGTGTAAAAAATAATTTATGAATAGAGATTGAGATGTAGAGCGAAGAGGAAAGGCAGGGTAAATGATAATATCCTTGGTGTAGGAGTAGACGTCATTAGATACTGTCCATGGCTGATAGAGCAAGAAACAGAGGTCCCTGGCTAAAAACTATATGTGTGCTTTGAAACGAAACAATAGCCACAACACCAGGAAGGTGGTGTGCCCCGAAATGCAAGACTGTATGTGTGCAAAATCCTCAAGAAGTGAATAGGTAATATTTAAATTAATAGTTAAAGGAGTATTATTTAGCAATATGAATGACACTTGAGGAAACTGAGGGAGAAATAAACAAAAGGGAATGATTTTGGGAATGAAGATTGACATTGAAGGATGGAAGAATGGAAAAGGAGATGGATTAATTTTATTAAAAAGCTTCCCTTGCAGGTTATATCTGTTTCAATGCATTTGTACAATGACTAAAAATGCAATGTTTTAAACTTTTTAGAAAGCACTAGATAAGGTAGGAAGTTTTGAAATAATTTCGAAACTAAAATAGCCCTGATAATAATAAAAACAGAATCATTTCTAAAGCGCTAACCAATACACTGATGAATACAGATAATAAAATCCTAAATAAAATATAGTACAGGCCAACTGGATTCAAACAGCATTTTTGAAAATTAATATAGTCCTTATCAAATACAGTTTTCCTATGAAATGCATGTATGAATACAATTATTCAATTATATAGATAATTATATAATCTGACCATTTTATAATATATAATTATTCAATTATATATTATATATATTCAATTATAAATATATATATATTCGATTAGTAAGATGTCAAAAGAGAAAAAAGGAACATATCACAGTATAATATTGCAAAATGGTATTTAATTATATTAAATAACCTTATTAAACAAAAAGACACTTAAGATAATATAGCAACTCTAACATTCCATAGCTGAGATTAACCATATGCTCCCATATTTGTTAATTAAAAAATATACTTGAGGCCATGCATAGTGGTGCGTGCCTTTAATTGCAGCCTATGGAGCGAGGCTGGGACTAGGAATTCCTTGAGTCCGCAGGTTTGAGACCTTTCCAGGGCAAAATAGCGAGACCTAGGGTCGTCCCCCCCCCCCAAAAAAAAAAAAAAAAAAAAACTGGGCATGATGGTGCGCACCTATAATCCCAGCTACCTGGGAAGCTGAGGCTGGGGATTGCTTGAGTCTATAGTACCTTGGGCAATGTGAGCCTGCAGTTCCCCAGGCAAAATAGCAAGACTTTGTCTCAAAAAACAAAAACAAAAAACAAAGAAAACACTTGGGTACAACAGTAAGTAGAGTAAGTGCTTAAACTTGTGAAAACGTCTAGTGAGGATGGTGATAAATAAAAGTAATATAATGTCTGGTTGTGTTAGAATCAAACAGTGAGAGATAGAAAATAAGATTTCAAGTTTAGATCAATTGGTGAAAATCTGATTGGCAGAAGCAGAGACACTTGAGGACCAGTGTGTCAATGTGGACACAAGCATTTTCAGGTAACGAAATAATGTAGTCGCTTTTGGAGAGAATGAGGGCAAAAGTGGTTGTGAGAAGAATTTGAGAAGAAACCTGGTGCCCAAACAATTATGCTTTTATAACCTACACTAAGAACTTGCTGGGTCAATTGTACCACATTCCAAATGGCAGCATTTCACCTTGCTCCTTTCTTAGGTCTTTAAGGCTCCAAAGAGTTTATCCTCAACAACAACACATTATCCATGCTACTTTCTGTTCCAGATGTGTCTCCCACTTGTTTCTCCCAACTTGTGTCTAGTGCTACCTTTCTGCACCTGTTCTCCCTACCCCTATAGACAATGTCCAGACCCTATTGATCTGGATGTTACTGTATTTCCTGGAGCCTTACACCATCACCACCTTCCTCTGTGTGGATGACACTTTCCTGTCACTTAGAGAAGCCCTGCTCCTGAAAGGCAGCACAGCAGTGATTTCCTATTAATGATTTTTTTCACACAATATTGGAGAAAACACTCTTGCTACATGAAGCATCTATGAAAATAAAGCAAAAGGCATTAAAATTCTTTGGAAGGTTCAAGGAAGCTGAATGATTTAGCTCTTGGTATTTATAATCACTAGATTTTATTATGCTAGTAACAAACCACTAGAAATTCCACAGCTATAAATACCCAAAAATACAGGAATGAATTCAACAATGAGTACATGGGATATAAGTACAACACTTTACTTAGATGAAATGGAAAACTGACATAATTAAAAAAGATTATTTTTCTAGACAGAGAAAGTCAAAGCTCAAAAGTCTTTTTGAACTTGAACTAAATTTTATTCAGAAGAAAAAAATGGGCAACATAGGAAAATATTCATAAGAAATATGCTGAGGACAGGGTTGCCTGTGTGTATATCTTATGTACATACCATGCCAATTAATAAGTGGTTAATTAGTAACTTAAGCTGTTAGTAAAAGAACATATTAACAGATGAATGTCATAGAATAAAAAACCCAGGAAGTATCTGATTATAACTTCTTAAGAGTTATTTCTAAATAGAGATAGAGATATAATTCACTGATAAGCCAGACTATTTTTTGAATATTGAGATGGATTTAGAAGCATAAAAGTTTCATGGGAGTAACAACTGGGAAAGAAAAGGGTGGAGACAGCACTCATCAGGGAAAGCTAAGGACCACAAGGCAAACCTGACCCAAGAGAAGTCTCTGACAGTGTTATGTGGATGCACGAAGCATAGACAAGAGTCCACCTTTTGGGGACTAGAACTTCTCCTAGAGTAAATCTGAAACCCAGCAAGTTTCCTCTATTTTCCCAGCCTAAAGCATTACCAATCAGCTGCCCCCTTTATTCTTATCTTCCCACCAACCATCTTTCATACCATTGCTAAAAGGAACACTCTGATTTTTCAAAAAAAAAGAAAGAAAGAAAGAAGGAAAGGAAGGAAGGAAGGAAGGAAGGAAGGAAGGAAGGAAGGAAGGAAGGAAGGAAGGAAG
>PVHY01002964.1:69685-116281 GCA_004024945.1 Uropsilus gracilis | reverse complement strand
TTCTCTTCTTTTGCCCTCCTCTTTGGCCTCTTTGAGTGCTTTTATCATGTTGATTCTGAATTCTTTGTCTGACATGTGAAGCATTTCTTCCATGTCATCCATGTTGGTTTCTACAGATTGTGTGTCCTTTGGGGGTGAATCCTTTTTCCTAGGGCTTACTTGGTTATTTGTATTCTTCCTCCTTCCTGTGTTTTCCTTTTGGACTTGTTCTACATATTGAGTGACTACTGCTCTGGTGTTAGGCATGTTGAAGGCTGTTTTAACTGTGGATAGTTCTGTCTTTGATCTTTTGCTGCAGTGGTGGTTATATCTTGTTTCCGTTGCTTTTTGAGGGAGACCAGTTCCTTTTCAGGGAGTGAATGTGTGATTAGGTATGGTTTCTATTGTGTTGTCTGTCTTCTTTATTATCGTTCACCCCCCCCCCCTTTATTTTTTCAGCTTGATGAACCTTAAACAGTTCTTGATGTCTCCAAGCAATTAGGCTTGGTCTAGCACTCTTTTTAGTTGGGGTTTCTTCAAGCTCTTGGTTAGTGCTTGTCTTTGTTTCTTTAATTTGTGCCGGTGCCGCTATGTGGCGCCGGCGCTTTTGGGCTTGGGGACAACAAGAAGTAGTCCGCCCAGGCCCTAACTCCAACCGCACTGGGCTGGGGGTGAAAAATTGGCTTACCCAGTACCGACTTCTGTGTCCGCCCCGAGCCTGAAGGGCTCCGGCCTGTTCAGATGCAAATTGCAGCCTCTCTCTAGCTCTCAGGTGCCTTACCGTAGTAACCAGAAACAGTCTCTTTGCAGGTGGGGGAACTCACCTGCGGGAGCCTCCGCCCTCCGCAGGTTTAGGCTGCCTCTCCCCTCTGGGATGAACTTCCCGCAGCCACACTCTTGCTTCAGCGACTCAGTCTGCCCAGGCCCTAACTCCAGCCGCGCTGGGCTGGGGGTGAAAAGTTGGCTTACCCAGTACCGACTTAAATTCTATTTTAAAGGACATAAATATAATTTATAGTCTACCCTCTTAGTTGCTACGACTAGAATCATTCAGATGTACATGATAAACTTGTAAATCTGAGAGGCAATAAAGCAACAAGGATTATGTGAGTCCTTTTAATGAAGTTATTTGTTACGTGATAAATAAATAATTACATCAATTTTTATTGCAACCCAAATACTCTTTAAACTTTGACATTTCAAAGTCATAACCCATTTGTAACTGATATGTTGCTTTTATTGAGCAAAAATCAGAAGATTAGCTGAAATAGTGTACTACACACACTCCTCCCCTCCCCCCGCCCTGCACGCCCTCCCTTCCCACCAAAGGAAAACCAATGGCAAGTTATTTCCTTCCATGGACATCATACATACAGGCCAAAGGCACTCAGGACCCCCTGGTGAGTAGTGACAGATCACTCCCATATTCCTGGTTCATCCCAGTTTAGTTGCCTAATACCCTGAATGACATTTCTGAATATTCTGGCTAGGCTGTTCTCTTTTCAGAGTGCTGGTCCATGATCAGGTCCATGATTAGGTCTATGGATGTCATTGGATGACCTGCTGTGTTCAGATACAGGCAGTTTTTCTCCAAGAGGTGCACAGCTCAGTAACATTCCCATCTTGCATGGGGATTAGGTGTTTGGAGGAGAGCAGAAATGAATGAACACAATCCCAGCAAGTGTAGGAGAGATTAAACAGGAGAAATGTGGCCAGAAGGTCTTTGAAAAACAAATGAGCTTTTTTGGGATTTACTGACCTTGTATTGTGGGTTTTACCTCTTGGTGTCCATTGGCGTTCTCAGCATCTCCTGGGAAGCCTTGTGCTCATTCCACCGTGCTTTCCTCTTTTGTTTCTTGCTTGGTTTTATTGTTAGTGTAGCAGTCGCCCATGTTGCTGCTTTGTTATCGATTGGTTGTCACTGGGCTGTTTCAGAATTGATGATGATTATTTATTTTAATGAATGATATCCAGGAAGATAGAAAAAGTAGCCCAGAGTTTCAGAGGGCTGGGAATAGTGAAGAAGGGGAGGACGATTTGGACAATCTATATTTTCTCCTGATGTATTGTGGGATGGCTTTGAGTAATCTGGACTTCTGAATCAGATATATATTGGTCTCTATTTCTACTCCTTCCAGTATTTAAATAAAAATTTCAGAGTAATTGTAGTAGAAATGAAAGGATAGTTTGATGACAACTTCTAGCACTAAATTCCTAATGATTTTCTACTATCGACAGCCTTTCCTTTGATAGCTGGCATTTGGAAAGCTTCTGATATTCCTGCTGATCTAATCTTTCTCTGTGTGGTTTTCCTATTCTTCCCTCGGGGTCATCCTTCATTTTCAAGCCACAGTAGAGGTTCTGCTTTGTATACAAGGGGGGATACTTATGTGAACTGATGCCTCCGCTTTTAACTCAAAGACCCTTTCCACAACCTCTAGAGGATCTCCCTTTGTTTTACTCAGAAGAAGATTCCTAGTTTCTACTGAAAACCTTTTCCAATTTTTAGTGCTTCAAAGAGTAGAAAAATGTGTGCACCAACTTAAATCATGAAGTATGTGTGGTTTGAGCTGTAAGTAGTCAGAGAGTTCCTGTAGTGTACAGAAGCAGTGAAGCAGTTTATTTCTTAAAACAAACAAAAAAACCCCTCATGGTCAAAATAAGAACACAATAAATCTCTGTAATTTGGGTCTCCATAGGCCTCTCCAGCTTTTGAGAACTGAAGAGTTCCCCTCTACAGCCACAGGATAGACTTGATAGCTTCCACCCCCCACCCACCAAATCCAAGACCTTGACCCCTGCAAAGCATCAGCCATCACCTCTGGGATGCCCAAAAGGGTGGGTCTTACATGTCTCCACAAACAACTCTGTCCCCCGCTACAGCTGCCCATGGACACTGGAGGACCCTTCACCTGCTGAGTGAGGCCCTTTGCTTGGTGCTGCCTCCTCTCTTCCTGCTGGGCCCCGCCCCCTGTCAATGCAGGGGTGCTGAGGTGCTGAGCAGCACACCCTGTCCTTGTACTCAGACAGAAGAAAGCTTCTCCCCTACATTACTCTTGGTCACCAGAGTGTCTCTGCTCACAGAGCTCACTGAGGAAAAGGACCTTTAATTATCTGCCTTTCTGCAGTGTCCATGTCTCTCCAGTCAGGCTCAAATATAGTCTCCTCTGCTGGACTGAGACTTAGAACAGCCGAGCCCTTGCTCCTCTGCTGTCCCCACCGTCCCTTTTCATTCGTGAACCTTTGCTTCCATGCAATTCAAATTACAAAAATAGGCACAGCCACAGCTGACTCATCTTGAGTGTGTCTCATCTTGGTGATGGAGGCTTCGGCTTTGGGTATATGTCAGCCCATGTTTTGGGAGGCGTGAGAAAGCTAGCATGCCCTCCCGGCTGTTTAGGCAGACCCCTTGAAGAATGGTTTAATTTTTTTGTGCACAAGAGATTCAGAGCAAGTGTGTCATTTCATACCTTGAAAGTTACGTAGACCTTTAGCGGAAAGCGCCATGAAGAGACTGAAATCTTCTTTCTTCCCTGACTCAGCTCTTGCTGCAGGTCAGTCATGAGTAAGTTGTAGGTTTTCTCCATTTGGATCAACAAGACCTTACAGACCTTAAGACAGACCCTGAAAATTATGCTTTTATCTTTTCCACTGAATCCTTAATCATAGCTTGTTTTCCTTGCCTGCCTCTTTCTATAGCTGTTCACCTATGGGCTCTCCAGCTCTTCTGGAACTGGCTTCTACACCCACAGGTGGTTCTTGGCTCTGGTGATGAGACTTCCATCCATTTGGCTACATCTGTGTTTAAACAGTCTTGTCTTTTTCGCCATAAGGAAAGTAAACCATTGCAATGCTGTCTTCTACTCATGGTGCTGCTAACATGCTCCAAGTATGTGAGAAATGGTGGGCCAGACTTCTGATCTCCAGGTTCATGACAGTATTAAGATGCCTTAGGTTCTTCACCAGTAGTGTTTCCTCTGAAATGGGGCCTGTTCTCCTTGGTGAGTTGTGGCTGTTTTAACTTCTTATTGTGACCCATGAGAAAGAGTGCTAGAGGGGGTTTGCACTGTGGAGTGAATGATGCTTTGCCCTTTTGTACAACTGCCAGCATTTAGTATCTACCCATGGAACTGTAGGACAAAACTGCTGAAGGACATGCTTGCTCTGGGAGCATATTGTATCATGGAGACAAATGCTGAGATAACTGTGATACCAGCTGTGGTACTTAGTACAGGGTGATGAGCAGAGTGGAGGGAGAGAATGGTGGGAAACCATCCCAGAGAAGGTGACACTTGAAGTGTAGGATGAGAAGGCATTTTTCAGCCAGGGAAAGGGGAAAGCACATTCTTGGTGAAGGTCACAGTGTGTGCAAATGCACGGAGACAGAGAGGGGGAAAAGCAGATAGCTTAAGAGATGCAGTATCTCAGAATGAGAAAGAAAAACTTGTATACCTGGTAAGGTAGGTAACAGGCACCACTCATATTCATCTCTATTAGAATTACCACAAATGGAATGTCTTTTTTTCCTAATAAATGTGTGGGCATCAATCATAGACCATTCCTAAATAGTTGAAGGAAAGGAGGCTGGGTCTCAGTCCATCTGCATGGTTGAGAGTGAGATGCGGGATGTTTGATGAGATTGAATTGTGAGGGTCTGTACACACCCTGCAAAGGGATTGTGCTGTCAGAAGTCCATTGACAGGAAAGGAGGTTTAGGCTGAGGGGTGGCAGACAGGGATAGCCTGATACTGAATGCCAACTCTTCTTGTCCTTCCAGGTATCTGATCCCTTGCAATCACATGATGCTGAGTCAGAGGTGGGCTGTGAAGGAGAGAGACTGTTACTCCGTGTCTGCAGCCAAGCTGCTCGCCCTGACTCCTGTCTGCTGTTCCAGCGGCATCGCCCTGACGCTTGGCAACCAGGAGAGGGATTATATTCTCTGGTCCAAGTGTGAGCATGATGGTTCAGGTAGGAGCTCTCTGCCATGGTCTTGAAGCCAGAGAATGCCCAGCCCCATTTCTCCTTGGTGTCTGTGTGTCCCTTTAGGGCAACAGGGGAGCATGTGCTGAGTCCCATGATAAGGAGGGTCTCTCTCTGCTGGATAGGGCGTTGGGGGTGCTCACTTGCAATTGGTGCCCATTGAAGTTCCACCTTGCCAGTGTTCCCAGACCTTTGTTTTAACTGGGTTTTCTCCACTGAGTCCGAATGCAGTGAGGCTGTGAGTGTAGCTGAGCTAGAATTAGCCTTTATTTTAATCTTCAGGTGGTTCAGTTGGAGGCACTGACCTGTCAGTAAGCTACTGTTATGAAACTAGAAAGCGGCCCTAAGACAACAGTGTCTGGTTCACCTGATGGACCCAGTGAGGGACCTTTCATAGATACTCAGTTTGCACAGGTGTTTTAGAATGCAGTTGCTATTTGCCAGCTGTAGTCCACCTGGTACAAGTAGAATTTAAACAGCCACCTGTGTCCACCTTGGCCCTTTGGCTGACACAGGGCATTTTGTGTGTGGTGGTTGGAAATGTTTGAATTTAGGAAGCTTCTGCCGCCCTGTGATGGCCGGGAAGTGGGCCAAGCTGGTGCCAACTCATACTCCGCGTATCCATTCCACAGCCTGCCCACTCCCCCAGCCCCTATACAGCATTGTCCTGTCCACCAGCTGCGGTCCTCCTAGATAAAATATGTTTAAGAGTTGGGGCACTTGATTAAGAAATATCAGTATATTTGGAATACATGTAATTTTTAGAAACTAAGGTCAGCTTACTGGTTTTTGGTCTTTATATTAAGATATGATGTATCATGGAAATTAATAATTTATGGGCTACTTTTTTTTCATAACACGCTGCATTTTAAATGTATTTTCCTCTTAGGTAAACTGATATTTTCTCAGACATATTTGAAAGTTACCTATTTTTTATTTGCTGTAAAAGTTGTTTCAAGAATGATTTGGTGGCTGATATTGCCACAGAATTCAGAAGTCTAGTTCAACATGCCATTGTGGAGTGTCTACAGCTTGCCATGTTCTTTCCTAGCGCTGCCATTTTTGATCCTTTTAAGCAGGTGGTATTCCCACCTCTCAGGCAAAGACTCGACTGGGAGAGAGGGAATGAACTGTTCAAGGTTATGCAGCTGGTAGAGCTTCTGATCCAAATTCCATGTGCTAAGCTTCTGAAGTTGGCTCTCAGTGGATGCACCCTAAGATACAGACAGTTGCTTTGAAGGTGGGTAGGTGGGCAGGTATTACAATTCTCATGCAGTGGTTTAAGAGCTTCGATACTGAGTCTGGACTTTGTTTCTTAGGCAAACTCTGTAAACTTTAATAAATACGTCCCCCCTCATCTGTAAAATAATACCTACCTCAGAGGGTTGTTGTAAGGATGAGTTGAAACATAAAGCTCTAAGGACAACTTGGCATATAGTAAGTGCTAAATAAATATTGCTAGTGGTAGTTTAGAAGGTCTTTTTATTTAAAATGGATGAAAGAAAGACTAACCTTTTAGCAGTAGAAGTGAAAAAATAAATTGTGTTTTTTCTTAGGACCTGAAAATGTGGATCCTGGAAGGTTGGATCCTGGCCCAGTCTGGTAGAGACTTAGATGGGGCCGTTGGGGGTGTGGCACTGAGGAGCAGCGCTGAGGAGCAGGGGGGAGGTGTGAGCTGCTCTGGTTGCCATCCTTTATCTCTGTGATGTCTTCATCTTGTTCGGAGAAAATAATACCTGCCATGCCGTGTTTAAGTCAGAGACAGACTGCTATTTAGTCGATGTTAAGGAGGTGGTAGAGAGGTATTTTTCCTGGTCTGAGCTATTCTTTTGTTTTTACTGAAGGAAGATGTAAACTTCAGTGCATATGTTCCCAGCTGCCTGGTGGTAACCTCTTCAAGAGGCCCTCAGAGTGACCTGTGGAAATGTTCTTGGGTTACAAGATGACTTGGGTCATGCTAGGGCCCTCATGAGAGAGCACCCCTACCTATTGAGCTGCCCAAGTCCAGGAAGACAGAACAAGTTCATGGGTTTTTCTAAAAACCCAGTTTTCCTGAGAAAATCCAGCTCTCCAGCTCCTGGATCACATGCCTTCTACGGTAGTGTTTATAGAAAACTTTATAGTTATTACCAACTCTGGGGCAGGCCTTGTAGTAGATACTTTCCCTAATTGAATCTGCTCAGCAGCAGTGGGTGGGGTCACCTTGCATGATCTCTTCTTTCTTGAAGGACAGTTTCTGGTGATGCCAGCCGGACCCAGCCCTGTATCTTCTGTGAGGGTAGAGCTGCTGTTCCTGATTTTCCTTCTTCCAACCTACACATTTTTAAAAGTATTCAGAAATAATTCATTAATATTAACAGTGACATTTGTCTTTGTATTAGCATTTACCTGGAAATGATTTATTAACATTATTTATAATTTTTATATTCACAATGTCATTAATAAAGTAACTCTGAAGCGTTCTTCAAAAATAGTTCACGAATTGCATATTACAGTGATATTAACATAATAATTTAATTAGGATCCAAGTAACCGAGGAGACAGAGCTCTCTGGAGGCAGGTGAGTCCATCCCCGTCCCCTCCCGTGATGCCCAGACTTTTCTTCTCCTGATGTTGCAGGGCCCATGCAAGAGCTGCTCCCCGAGGCCTTCTCCCCATCGGCCTGCATCGTGGAGTACGGGAAGGCGCTGGATATCAGCTACCTGCAGTACCTCTGGGAGGCCCACACCAACATCCTGCGCTGCATGCGGGACTGTCGCGTCTGGTCCGCCCTGTATGACGGAGAAGCCCCAGACCCAGAGATGTTCCTCCAGAGTCTGGCGGAGGAGAGCACGCCCCTCCCCCCCCACCCTGTGTTCCCGCTCCCGCAGCAGCTCCCCAGGAAGACAGGGCCCCAGCTGGCCCCCAAGAAGGAGAAGAACCCGACAGAGCTGGAGTGGGACGACAGCTATGACACGGGCATCTCCTCGGAGGCGGATGTGGGGTCCCCCGGGCCTGATGACGAGCTGGAGCACTCGGGCCCGCCAGTGCCCATCGACCCCCCAAAACACATCCAGGAGATGAAGAAGAACGCCATCCTGCTCTTCAAAGGCTCCTACATCGAAGAGTCTGACTTCCAGGACGACGTGATGGTGTACAGGTTGTGTGCCAAGAAGGACTCTGAGGACACTGGGAATCCAGCATCTGCAGAGGAATCTGCAGGGCCCCCCACACCAGCCCAGACTGAACTTGAGAGTCCCCCCACGAACAACGGCCCCCTGCCCCACCCTCGGCCAGAGACAGAGCCGGAGGAGGAAGCCAGCAGGGACATTTCCGACCAGTTTCAAGAGGAGTCCAAGGAGCCGAAACAAGAGGATGAGCCAGAAGCAGCCCCAGAGTTGAACTCAGAGTTAGCAGCCCCTACCTCCCAGGCTGAGCCTAGTCCAGACCCTGCAGAGATCAACCCAGAGGGTGAAGATTTCATGGCCCAGTATGACCAGATCATTAAGGAGCTGGATTCTGGCTCTGAGGGCTTGATGGAACAGACTTTCTCCTCCCCCGACCCCTTGATAGAACAGAATTTCTCCTCCCCCGACCCCATGCTTTTCACAGAAGAGCCGGAGGGGGAGGTAGGCAAGGAGAAGAAGAGAGAAGAGGAGGAGGAGGAAGGGAAGAAGGAGCGAGAGGAGGAAGAGGATGACTTTGACTCTTTCATGGTGGAAACTCCTGCTGTGGAGACTTTGCCATCCCCTTTTGGGGTGAGAGACGAGGCTGCCTATGCCAGTCACCAGCCCGTGAGGACTCAGAGCACCCCCTTCACAGGTGACCACCTAAATTGCTTTGTGATATTTGCTTGTGAAAGTGCTTGTACCTTTGGAGGCAGTGAGGTAGGTGAAGGTAAGGAGCACCCATCATCAATTGATCTGACCGTTGATGGTAGGGTGCGAGATTTTTGTAAAGAGCAGAGAGAAGTGGGTTGGTTTTAACTGTGTGTTCCCCTGTTATTCTTGCAATGAATGACACTCCCAGTTTTTTTCTCCTTATCAGAGTAGAAGTTAAATTTTGCTGGTTAGGAGCTTGGTATGTCTGTTAAAATGATAGGATTGGCTAAATCCAGTCTCATTTCATAGCCCTATGTCCTGTAGCCTGATTGCTTTATCTCCTTAGCATTTTGTCTTTATGTCCTGAGAACAAGTCAGCTCCCCCTCCCACCAGAATAGATGAGTGGATGCTCCCTGAGGACAGAAGTTGGCTTGTTCTCTGTTCTCTCCCCAGCCTCTGAACCCAGAGCAAGCAGGCTTCAGGACACTGAATAAATGAGTTGTGCTCCCACATCAGAGGCCTTTGGGGCAAATTGAACCTTTGCCTGAGTGCACATGTCAGATCATCACAAAGTCTTCACCCCACTATCAGTAGATGTGCAGGAACTTCACATGCCATACGAATGGGTGTGTGCCAGTGGGACATACCCCACCTCCAGGATAGGCAGAAATTCCATGGTGGCAAAGGATGGGCCAGAGCAGCGTATCAGATAAATGGGTTGTGACAGAAAGCCTGATTAAACATGACTCGCTGTGATCTGAATCTGTAAATCCTGGTGTGGAGGAACTGACACAGAGGGTCTGTCAAGGCCAGGGAGGGCAAATGCCCTGCACGTTGTTTACGTGGCAAGGAGCTGGCACCACAGAGGGTCAGATGGTGACCTTGGACTCATACCTGTAGGGGCATCTTGATTCTGGCGCCTCCAGCCCTTGGCTTTCTTACTTCCTTTTGTCCCTCTGAAGACTGATGAGACACTGGGAATGGGGCTGTGGTTTGTTATTACTGATTGCAGGGAGCTCCCAGCAACCCAGGGTTGGGGTCAGGGCGGGGGTACCTTCCTTTCCTGATTAGCAGGGAGTAGCTTGGTGAGGAGAGACCACTTTTCGTTAACCCAGCACATAGCACCTTGCCTGAGGCTGAGAGTAAAGTACCTTCTGTTCCTACAGACATTTTCACAGCCATGCTCACAGGCGTGAAGCTGTGTATGTGGCGATGTTCACTGAAGCAGCATTGTTTACAATAGACTAGGAGTAAACAATCCAAACATTCACTGGGAGGAGACCATTTCACTGATACCACTCTTGTAGCCCTGAGATGAAGGAGACAGTTGTGTGTGTGCTCTTGTTCTCAGGTTGCAGTCATGTTCTGCTTAAGGAACATTCAATCGCAGATAGACACATACATGTTGGTGGTCCTTCTGTGTGCAAGAAGTCTGCCAGCTGGGGAACTGTTCTCATAAAGACAAAATCACCTTTTCTCAGAATATAGCCCCAAAATTTAGTGACATATCACTGCATATTAGTAAGTAGAAAAGCAAGATAGAAAATATTATCTTTTTTTAGAAAACAAATCAAGAAAATCCCTCTTGCTCTCTTTCCCACCTCCACCCCTACCACCCCCCCCAGAAAGCAAGATATTTTATTGACAAAGATTACAGGCCTTGGGAACAGATGGTCTTAGTTAAAATTGTGACTCTTTCATTCATCGTTTGTGTACACTTAGCATTCTGCCTCATCTTTAACTGGGAATAAATAATAAACATACTTCATAGGGTGGTTTTGAGAATTTAAGTAAATCAATGCATGGGTGGAAAGTGCTTAGAACCCTCCTTGACACTCTGTAAGTGATTAATGAGTGTTTTTAATAACAATTCGATTATATTTTATTATACACATAAAACATTTCTGGAAGAAGACTCTAGAATCTGCCAACAGGGCCCGCCTGCAGTGGGAGGCCAATGCTATATTTTGTATTCCTATAGGAGATAGTTCTGCACTGTTTTGGGGCCGGGGGTTGGGGGGATAAACCACATTCAGATCATTTTCTTCTCTAGTAATGTAGAATACTAGCTGGGTTTCTGAAGAGGGACTGATAATGAGACTGACCTCAGGAGTTCTGGCAGGGGAAGGGAGGTGAGGTGTGGCGGAGTTGAAGCTGAGCACTGGAGTGGGAGCAGCAGGGCAGGGGAGAAGCAGACCGGGGGAGGGGCCTCTGGGAGAAGGAAGTGAGTGACTGGGAGGGTGGTGTAGATAGTCTTATTTATGCCGAACATTAAGTATTTTATGGATGTGGAATTTATCTTCCTAAAAGAAGGGAAAAGATACCCCCACCCATCCCTGTACACACCTGTAGCTTTCTGAATAGCAGCTGAATTTTCTCATTTTCAGCTGTTTACCAGTTTCTCTTAGCAACTGCTTTTTGCTAAGCAGTTTTTTTTTTTTTTTTTTTTTTTAATGCTAGGAGTCAAGAATAACCAAGAATTTGAAAGGATTTAATATGTAATTTTTTACTGCCCATGCTTAATCACATTATAATGAAAATCAGTAGTGGATTATAGTGATAGTCCACTGGCCTTGAACTAATATTTTGTTATTCCAGTGAGATTATGATATTTTGATCCTTACTCTCCACAGGACATAGGGTTCAAACTGTTTCCCCTCCTCTGTAGTAACAGACTGCCAGTGCCATTCTCCCACCCCGGTCTTTGCATGGTCAGGAATGTTTATGATTGCAGGATTTGGGGTGAAGCCATGGGGCCAGTCACTGGAGGCAGTTGTTGGTTCACATTAAGGACACATGTTTCACAGGAGACTCTGCCCACCTAATTATGAACTGATTCACCTGCATTTGCCCCATCTGGCAGGAAATAGATGCTGAGCTGGGGGCTTTGGGGGAGCATGGGAAGGGCTAGATCTGGGGTTGAGAGGGAGGATAGTAACTGTCTCCATCCACCCGGAAAGCGGGAATTGTATTGATGCCTTAAAAGTGACCTGTGACATTTTCGCCATAAAGTGGCTTTCAAAGTGAGGTACCAGCTCAGTTTCTGAATGTTTTTGGCCAACTCTTCAGTTGTGTTTTGTGATAGGGACTCTCCACACCTCTGCATTTGAAGACTTCTGTGACTTTGTCCGTCCTGGAGAGTGACCTATAGGTGGAAAGCGAGGGGATGGTGACTCTTCTGGGCTGAGAGACCCTGGCAGGTACTCCCTGTGTTCCCAGAGACAGGGATGCGGCCATCACCCTGTTACTTGCCTGCGGGTAAACGATTGAGGCCTGGTGTTCCATTTTTCACAGCTTGTGTTCTTGCAAAGGGTTTCACACTCTCATACCAACGCAGCTCCTGAACAAAGCATCTTGTGATGAAATATGTTTTTGTCAAACCACTAATCATTGGTGAAATTGTCACAAGACATGTTTACTCATCCAGAGCCATGTGCTTTTGTTAGAAGCACACCATGGCTTCGTGGCATCATCAGTAACTCCACCAGTAACTCCACTGGGGGAAATTCTCATTGGCTTTGCTGAATGAATTGCTCTTGTCATAAAAATGGAAAACATCTTCAAGTCAATTTAATGACAGCTTTAATTCTTACTTTCCCCCGACTTTAATGAACTCAAATACAAAGATAGTAATTTTCTAGTGACTCAAATTTGTCAACATTTCTTTTTGCCTATTATTTTGAGGCACTGCTTTGATAGTCATGTGGATTTTCTTTTAGAGGAACCTGTGGTACACCAAACTCTAGCTCCAAAAGCAGAGTTCCTTTGTTCTCTCTCTCTCTCAACTGAAATTTGAGGTGTGTCAAGTCCAAGGCCAAATCACCCAGGCCTCTCTCACCTGGTCTTTGTCTTCTTCTGGCTCTTGGACTTGTGTTGTGCCATCTAACAAGACAGAATATTTGTCATGTGTTTGTTGGGGTAGACAATCCCTTTTCAGAATGTTGCCAGTCAGCAACCATGGTTGATATGTGTTTGATTGTCTTGAACAGCTCAAAGATGTTTCGCTCCTGAAACGTTTTATGGCTTCAGACATTTGCACAATACCCTGCTGTGTCAGGAGATGACAAATGTCATGCTTTGCAGCCGTGGCAACCCCAAAAAATCCAGCAACTATGGAAAAGCATATTTCTATTAAAAAAAATTAATGTGACATTTAATTTTTTAAGGTCTGTGATTATCTACAAAATACTAAAATTGCAATGGAATCAAAGTATTGGCTCCTATGCAGTTTTCTGCTGTTTATGGTGCCAGTTTATGTCCAAATTTGAAGCCCTGTCTGTGTACGCCTTGCCCCTGGCAGACCTGTGTGGGTTTGGGGGCTGTGACTCCCGGGACCCTCATCAAGGAAAGTCAGGCCCTTGTGCCCAGTCAGCTCTGAAGCCTGTGTTCCTCCTGCAGGCCCATTCATCAGTGTGGTCCTGTCCAAACTGGAGAACATGCTGGAGAACTCTCTGCACGTTAACTTGCTGCTTATCGGCATCATCACCCAGCTCGCCAGCTACCCCCAGCCGCTCCTGCGCTCCTTCCTACTCAACACCAACATGGTCTTCCAGCCCAGCGTCCGCTCACTCTACCAGGTGCGTGCACTGAGCCGGCCACACCTACTGGCTGGGTGGGAGCAGAACTCCTTTCTGCCTTCCCCTTGTTATTTTGAAGCAATCCCTCTCTTCTAACTCACTTGCTTCCTTGTCCTGTCCTGTGGTGCTGGTTGTGTGGGTTTTTCTAGTAAAAAAAAGCAAAACTGCATTTAGTTGGATGTTTCAGCGCCCCCCCCCAATGCCCAAGCAATTAAAAATGAGCACATGCCTCATGTCATATGTGTTCCCATCATGAGGGTGGCACCTGAAAGATGTACTGAAGGTTGAGGCTGGACTTCTGTGGTGAAGCCTGAACTTCATTCATGTGTTTTCTGACAGGTCCTTGCCTCTGTGAAAAACAAGATAGAGCAGTTTGCGTCTGTGGAGAGAGACTTCCCGGGACTCCTCATACAAGCCCAGCAGTACCTGCTCTTCCGCGTGGACATGTCCGATGCGACCCCTGAGTCACTCACCAAAGGTCAGCGGGGTCCCGGGGTCTCCTCAGGGGCCCCTGCACTTCCCCAGCCTCCCTGTTTCACAGATGCTGCACTCGCTCCCTGGCCCTAAAGCCATCTCCATGTAATTTCACTTTGACCTGACAGGGAGGAACTTCTTAGTGTCCTTAAACCTAAAGAAAGATGGCCCTGCTCACACCTGGTGGTGGTGGTGGTGGGGGGGGGGGAGCTCAGCTCAGTTTGGAGGGTTTAAGGGCATTTGTTCTCCTTGCTGTGAAGTGAGGACTGGGCCAGGCCTGAGGACTTACCTGGCACCTGGAGCTGGAAGAGGCTTTGCCTGCACACTTTGAACCAGTCTTCTGCCACCCTACCCTGAGGAGAGCATCCTGTTCTCTCTGGTGTTTTCAGCGTCTCTCAGGCCAACAGCAGATGTACTGTAGTGCTCTAGAGGGTGTAAGCCTTTCATTCGGACTGGAGAAGGAAGCATCATGCTTCGTTGTAGGTTCCAAAGCTTGCCTTTCTGTCAGCTCTGGGGGTGTTCCTGCTGGGGTGGAGATGCCGAGTGGAAAGCTGAGTGGCTTGCTCTGCCTGCGTGGAGCTTAGGTCAGCAGACTTGGGGACTAGTCATCTTCTGCGTCATGACTTTGGCCCCTGTTGGTGCCAGCTAGGAGATGCCTGGGCTGCGCTGATGCTTCCTCAGTTCCTGTGGACAGCCAGGCTGCCTTGTGACAGGCGAGCAGCACAGCGCATGGGGCTCTCAGTCCTCAGCTCATAAATGCCTGTGATCAGAGACATGATCAGGAGCCAGAGGCAAAGATGTGACTCAGGGCAGCATTTAGACCTTTAAAGGGAGCTGTGAAGACCCCAGCACCGCCAGGCCTGCCCTTGCCTGCGTGTGGCTACTTGATCTGGGTCACGAGGCCTCCCTGGGCCTCATGTTCCCTGACTCTTAAATGAAGGGTTTGTTTTTCATCTCTCGGTCCTTTCTGGCGGAGGACTCTGGTGTGAAGGGCCTGCAACCGCTGCAAGGCGGCCGTGAAAGCAGGGTGGGCCTGCTTGTTTGGCACGTGGGGCAGGCTTCACGCTCTGGCCCTTGGGGGGGGGGTGCTGCCAAAACCATCTGTGCAGGACCATGGGCAGTGAACCCTCAGGGCCACTCCTTGCCACCCCAGCTGCTGTGGGTTCCTCTCGGTGGGGAGCATGCTTCGTGGGAGAGTGTGTCAGTTAGCAGAACCAGTCAGTGCAGTCAGTGCAACCACTCACGGCTGGGAGCTGCTGAGGAGAGCTGGGACACTGTGCCGTGTGGTGCTGGCTGATCTTGGTCAGGCCAACTGATCTTGGCTGGACTCACGAGTAAGCTGCTGTCAGCTGGTGCCGATGTTGGGGTGCTGCCTTCACGTCAGTGGGGAGGAGGGGGTCTGTGTCTCTCAGCCTGTTAACACCACAGTTACAGGCTTGCAAGGGCAAGAATAGGAGCATCCAAAGTCCTGCTTTGAGGTTACAGCTTGGAGGTTGCTTTTGTTGCATTCCACTGGCCATCGCATTCCCTGGATTGGTGGGAGTGGAGCCAGCCTCCCTCTCCATGAGAGGAGCAGTGGCTGTTTCTGAGGTCCTCTACTCGGAGTGACTTCAGTCTCCTGATGTGATGCTCTGCATCTGTCTTCATCTGTGCTTTATTGTCTGCAAAGTGCTTTTCCGGTGAGTCTTCATTTTCAAGTGGTGCTGTCAAGTGGTAATGGAAGACATGGGCCACTTCATTTTCATATAAGGGATTAGAGCCCTGGTCAGCCAGGACCATGATGTTTAGGAGCTCACACTGGTCCTGCTTGTTCACGGGGCCACATGTCCTCACCCTACCCAGCTTCTGAGCGTCTCCTTGACGAGGGGCCTCTTAGCTGTCAGGTTCTGGGGTAGATGTACTAGGGCGTCTTCGACCTTGTGCTCTATCCTGGCTTCAGACTGTGTGATGGTCCTCACTACTAGACATGTGCCTGGGGCCCTGGTTCCTGCCATGAGAGGTTGTCCAGTCAGTTGGCTGCCATGGATGCTCTCAGAGGTCTGGACATCCAGAGGACCGTGGTCTCTGAGGCTTAGCCACCTGCCTGGCTTTTCATTCCCCCTCAGATACTTTTTAAGTCGTATCTCTCAGGAGATACGACTTTCTATTCATGGAGCTTTTCAGACTGACTTCCTGGCTTCTCCCCGGTTAGAAAAACGACATCCTCCCTCTACCTTCAAGCAGCTGTCAACTCACAGAGTGAGCAGGGCCCTTGTCCTGCACGGAGCTGACATCTGAAGCCGCAGGCACAGTGCGGCAGCCTGTGGGTGCGTTGCTCTCCCTGGGAGAAGACACTGTTTATAATCCCGAATTGGGGTGCCAGACCGAATATTGGGGCCTGTGTTGTCTGGGTGTTGTCGAGACGCTTTGCCTCGCAGTCAGGCCATGAGTTTCCCCGCCGGCATCTGAAGTTGTTTTGGTGCTAGTCTTGAAAACTCGCAGTGGCCACTTTCCAGACCCAGGCAGCTCCTCAGGAACTGTGCCTGCTTCTCACTTGTACGTCTCCCTGCCTGCATTTCTTTCCTTGCTCGCTGAGCCCTCTGACTGGGCCCCTGCCCCAGGCCACCTGCTCCATCTTGCAGGTGCTGCATCCCACAGTCCCCCACAGCCCTGCTGAAACACCAGTCTCCCGCCAAGGTTCAGACAGAAGTGGAAGTCCAGGAGGCCACCAAGTGCTGGACTTCCGCTCTAGCCACTGTCTTCAAATCCTCGAGACCGTGGTCTCTGAGGCTCAGCCACCTGCCCGGCTTTTCACTCCCCCTCAGGTACTTTTTAAACCACAAGAGGTTGTGTTTCTTTGTAGAAGAAGTTACTTAGGTTCAGAGTCCTGGTGCAGCTCATTAGTTCTAGAAGGGAGGCTAGGTGGGTATTAACCCAAAGCTTATGGGAAAGGAAACTGAGGCACTGTGAGCTGGTTGCCAGGTGAGGCCCATCACTCGGTCTCTGGCATGGAGAGCGCAGTGGTGATTTGTGACCCGACAGACCAGCCCCGGGCAGGGAAGGCAGAGCCGCCTGAGGACATCTGGGCCGGGCCTGGGCCCCTCCCCGAGAGTGGTCCTGCCTCACTCAGGGAAATGCTGTGTGATTCCCAGCTGGGTAAATGAGCCTCAGCGCTGACATTTTAAATTCATGGATCAAGCTGGATAAATGAGGCCCAGAAGCCCTTTGGGGGGGGGCAGGGGAGGGAATCTGACTGCGAAAAATACAAACGAGGAACTGAGCTGGTTCTAGGGAGCTGGGGTGCAGGGAAGCCCTGGGGCTGGTCATTCCTTCCTTCCTCCTTCCTTGTTCAGCAAATGCTGAGTATTTCTGTGTCTGAGAGAGAGTGTGGAGAGGGAGAGCTGGGCGGCCCAGCTCTTGGAAGTCTCACCCCTTGTGGGAATGAGCAAACATCAATAGCGATGCCAGGCTGAAGGGTGTAGGAGGGCTTCGTTGGTAATTAAAATGGGGTTGAAGGCTAAACCAGGGGGTTGCATCTCCAGGCAGGAAACAGGAAGTGCTTTGTGAAGCCAGTGGCGGCTGAATTGATGAGGCTGCATGGACTCACACTGATCAGGCCGCCCCTGTGTGCGCTGCACCTATTGATCCAGCTAATCCTTACAGGAGCGCAGAGAGCTTTTGACAGATGAGGAAGGACATGACGGTGTGGCAAGGAGCCCCACCTCACCAGCAGATACCTGGCAGAGTCTGCACTCTCACCCCTGCTGGTGCCTCTCAGGGCTAGTCATTCAGGCGTGGTGTG
The DNA here is from genome assembly GCA_004024945.1 of Uropsilus gracilis. NCBI lineage: Eukaryota > Metazoa > Chordata > Mammalia > Eulipotyphla > Talpidae > Uropsilus > Uropsilus gracilis. The sequence goes on along the minus strand of PVHY01002964.1, from coordinate 98,689 downwards.
CAGAGACAGGGCCAGGGCACCCCTGGTAGGGGGGGTGGGCATGCAGTGGTAATGGTGCAGTGCTGGGTCTGGGATTTGTGCCCAGCCCCCACTGGCATCCAGACCAGCTTCATTTGTGAGCTGGGGGGGAGGGGGGGCTGGGGGAGCTGGTAGGGGTGGGCTCCAAGTTGGCAGGGGCCCATCCTTTGGTCCACGCCCTGTCATCACATGTATGAGCATCCTCTGAAAGGAAGCAGCAGTTAGAATCCCAACTTTCCCAGTTCTTTATGCCACGGGTGGTGATAAGCTTTCATCTAGAAGGATATTTAAAGCAGTAAAGTGGAGGATTTTTTTTTTTTTAACACTAAAGACTGTAGTAGTGAGATGTGGAAAGTACTATAAATGTCAAGAATTTTTAGTGCTGTAGTTAAGCAACACTCTGAGAAGAGCATTGAAAATGGGATTGGATTCTAAAAAGCAGCCAAAATAATGAAGGGATTGAATATAATGATTTATAAGGAGTAATGAGACAGTGTGAGTAGGGGGCAGAAGGCAGTCATAATTCCTATAGAGGGAGCTTAGAGGTGTCCAGGAATTAGACAGGGAATTGAAACCTTTTAATTAATAAGACTGATCTGATATGAAAATGCAGATCACTTGAACATGTTGAAGTTTGGGCTCACGGGGCTGTGTCGCCGAAGCTGACACTGTACCCCCTGGAAGGAAGCATTTAGGGCTCCCTCCAGACACCCTCAGTCATGGGGAATCCCAGTCTGATCTCCCCAGGGCCAGACTTCCTCTCCCTTCTCACCAGCCTTTGAAAGTCTTCTTCTACTTGAAAAGCCAGTTGTCCCCAAAGGGTGGGTGGTCCTGGCCAGAAGACTCAGGATCCTCAGGGAATCCCAGAGGCTGGAGCAGGCGTGCAGAAAGCAGGGAGAGTTGGGTCACCCCAGCCTCCCGGAAGCAGGACTGTTTGCCCCAACCCTAGGAGCTGAGCCCTCCCTAATAACTAGCAAGGGAGTGAAGCCCTCACCTGTTGTCATAGTGGCAGGAGACCCTTTTCCAGGGTTCCTTCCCACCATGTCCTTGCCTTGGAGGGGTCTTGATAGCCTAGATTCTCATCAGTTTCTGCGTGAACAGCCTGCCTGTCATGTGCTGCAGGTGACCTGCCCAGCAGATCTGTGCCCTCAGGGCCATGCCTGAGACCAGTCATTACAGGTCCTGAACCCCCAATCTACTGTACATCCAGCAACACTCTCCCAGCAGGGTGGGGGGCGGCAAAGAGCCTGGAGGGTCCCAAGATGACTTTCTTTCTGGTTCTAGATTCCATTCAGGAGGCTCCCAGGACTGGAAGCAGCAAGAACCTCTTGGATGGCCCCCCGAGAGTGCTCCAGCCCTTCCTGACAAACAGAGCCAAGGTGGTGACTGCGCCTCCCAGCCTGCCACTGCCGGTGAGGAACACCATGCTGGCTGCCGCCCTCTTCCCGGAGTTCCTGAAGGAGCTGGCCGCCCTGGCCCAGGAGCATTCCATCCTGTGCTGCAAGATCCTGGGGGACCTGGAGGACTGCTGTTAGCCGCTGTTTGTTAGTGGAAGGGCCGGTTTTTTAAGGTTTTAGTGTCTCGACTGAATGTTAAATGCAAAGCTGCTTACAAAAATTTCTACTTTGATATTTCCTGAAAATACTTGATTTGTGGGGAGCACCCTGTCTGCCTCCCTCGTCTCTCTTCTCTAGCCGGGTCTCTCCTCCTTACGTTGTAGAGAATGTTAAGTCTTGTAAGCTGGCTGCACCTTTGGCAGGTTTTCTTGGCTCGGTTTTCCCTCTTGTTTTCCAGGGTGGCTCCCCCATCTGAGTCACTTACCTGGCAGCTTAGATCACACCATGTGAATATTGGGGTGCAGCGGTTCCTCGAAGGGTCACCTGTCAGAGGCTGCCTCTGCAGCAGCATGTGAAGGATGCACATGCTTGGTTGGGGGGGCGAAGATGAGCTCGAAGTCCAAGTCATATGTTCCTTTGGATTCTGTTCCCGAGCCCTGCATTCTCGCGGCCTTACGGTGTAGGCGAGTCCGCCGGCCTCAGCTGTCCACCTGGGGAGTCAGCTAGAGCCTGAGGGACCCTGGAGTGCAGGGAAATCTTCTTGTTGCTTGAGAGCTTTATTTAGTCAGTAGATCACTACCTACACACTGAAAACTGCCTTATTTTAGTAAGACTTACACAAAAGTGAAATATACCTATGCAAACTGTTACTTTGACTTTTTAGGAGCCTGATCAGAGGGAGAAAGCATGGTATCATATAACTTATGTAAGACAACCATCTTTATTTTTTGAAATGTTTTATGGAAAACATTCATTTCATAACGGTGTTTTTTTTTGTTTTTTTAATGGCGTGACGGGGAAAAGGATAAAAGCAAACTAAATGCAATCTATAAAAAATACTGGTAATTATTTTAACTTGTGGTTGCTTTGCCTAGTACGTTGCACTTTTCAGAGAAACGGGAGGTGTGTGTGTGGTCACTTCGGGAACTGGGGTGCAGATGCCAACGGGCTATGGAGGTGGGGGTGCCTGCAAAGCCAAGTGCCTTCCTGTGACTCACTCCACCCAGAAACCCTGCCTTCGGAGTGATGGGGTTCAGCAGAAGGCCCTGTGTGATGTGTCAGCCCCTTTGCTGCTCTCCAGCCAGCTCCAAGAGGTACCGTTAATACTACGAGCAGTCTCCTCAGTCCACCGCTCAGGGAGGGAAATGCCCAGCGTCACTGTGGGCTGAAAGCAAAGCCACTGATACCTGTGGGTTTTTCAGATCCCTTCCCCTGGAGCAGGCAGGAAGCGGGAGATGGAGGCGAGGGCGGGCCTCCTGTTGGGAAGGGAGGTCGGCAGCCCCAGCCTGCTGTGTTCTCTCGGAGCAATGCACAGAGCCCAGGCCGCCGCAGGTCAGGCTGTGCCTAGGCCCGCAGACCATGGGGTTCTGGTTGGGCCCTGGCACAGGCAGGGTGTGGAGGGAGGAGCCACATCTGAGACCCTGCAGAGAAGAGACTACCCCTTTGAGCCCCAGGGACCGGGGAGCGGCTCTGCTTTGAGAGAAACAGCCAGCCAGGGAGCGAAGACCCTGGAGCCACGGCCACCACGCGACTCTCAGGAGCCAGCCTCAGAGCGTCTTGGAGTCCAAGCAGGAAACTAAAGGCACGGATTCTTGTTCCATTTCTCACCTCACAATCGTGGCTCTTGAAAACCGGTTTGCCTATAGCAGTGGCACAGCAGGCAGCGTGGGTGAGGCCCAGCAGCCTGGCCTCCCTGCTTGGACTGGCACCACCCACACAAGTCTCTGTTAAAAAAGGTGGTTTAAGGTAGAGGGACGGGCACAGAGATGGCAGGCAGGCGGCAGTTTATTATCCTCCAGCATTGTTTTGCACAAGTATACGTCTTCCAGTTTTGACTTAACCAGGAATGTAAAATGCTGAAGTCATATCTGGAAGAATGGACTCTTTAGCATTCTGCTGGTTCAATTTGCACTTCTCCCCGTTGTCTGGTGACGGTGTCAGCTCTTCCTGAGCCTGTGTTGTTTTCTTCCAGAACACCACGGCACTCTCTGGCAGGTACCTGGATTGATTTTGATGAAAGCGCTTAGTGTTTTTGAAATAGGGGCTGAGGCAGACTGACTTTAAAGGAGGACCGAGATGACCAGTGTTTGGGGTAAGAGGCAGGGGAGTTTCACTCCCAGGGTGGGGTGCTGGGAGCAAACGTGCTTTGTGGACCGCCCTCCCTGACTTCCTGCTGGAAGGCAGCTATGCTCACCACTATACCACCAACGCTCACTCCCTGACTTCCTGCTGGAAGTTGGAAATGCTTATGTCTCTGAGTGCATCACAAAAGCCTCTGGAGAGCCTCAGCTCCGGGGTTTTTTCCAACATGAAATCAGAAAACTGGCCTGGAAGCACATCATAAGGAATCAAGCCCTCTTGCAGCTGAATGACATTACCAGCTGGGTTAGGTGAGGATGGTCCAGGGCAGGGGCTGGGCATGCCAGGGGGAAATCAGCAGAGAGCTGCGGCTCAGGTAGCAGAACAGACATGGAAGGTTTGGGGCTCCTGATTGAGGCAGGTAGGAAGGTGCTGGTCAGCAGGTGACTGATGTGGGAACTCCTCCACGGGAAGACAAAGTCTGGTAATGAAGTAGAATGTTCTGGCCATGAAGTAATAGCTGGACCCTTACAGACACCACATTGTAGTGCATTGGGGGAATGGCTGAAAGCTGTTTGGCCCACTCGCAAATGTGCATGGGAAGGTTTCCGTGGGATGACTCCGTATTTGTCAGAGGATGGTGGAGACAACCCCTTGGCTGTCCCTTAGGATGGCACTGCTGTGTCTTCACTGATGGTCCAGGGCAGGCAGGTGAAACACTGGAAGTCACAGCATTGATTTCAGTTCATAAGATGGAATGATGTGGTTTAAAGCCCGCCAGAGCACAGGGCTACCTGACAGGAATCTTGGAAATGGCCAAGTAAGTGGTTTTTGAAATGGAAAAGAAATTCCAGGTTGAGTTTAGCTTCAAGTGCAATTTCATCTGGGTGCATGAACAATTTCCCTGCCATGAGATGGGGATGGAGACACATCCCCATCTAGGAACATAGTTTTAGCAACAGATACTGTCTTGCCCCAGCATTTAGAGGAATACCAAGTGTGTTACTTCATCTTATTTTGGAAAATACTTCAATGTGCTGGGTTGGAATGGTCTCTGCCACTGTAGGGAGGATGGCTTCCATTGTTTCTGGACTCTCAAGAATGGCTCCTTGGCAAGTGGCTTTTATACGGTCACATGATTTTTATACACAGCTCAGAGTCATCATGAGGTGAAGGCACTGTTGGAAAAGGATCCTCTTGTGACCAGAAGAGGGCACGTCAGTACATGGGATGCTTGTTGGGTGTGGGCCACAGGTATTCTCAGGATCGGAAGTTGTTTCGATGGCCCTGGACTAGTGTGGCAGCTGATTACCAGACCCCTTTCTCCTGCCCTCCTGTCCCCCTCCACCTCGGAGGCTTGGGGTTATGGAGGGGGCTGCTTTGCTAAATCTGGGTCACTTGCGAGGGGATGGACTGTCCCTGGGGGGGGGGCATGGCGCTGATGCGATGTAACATCTCTGCAGGGTTCACTCTGGTTCTCATTCAAGGGCGGTTTGGTTTAATTTGGCTTAATTGCTTATTGCCGCCCTTTATTTACTCTGATGGCTGTCACGCTGGCCATTTTCATGGAACCCTTTATGTGGGACAGCTACCAATGCCTGCGCTACCTCAAGTCACTGACCCATGCTGGTGTAATTTGTGCCTCAGTGTGAACCGTGGCCAGCTTTGCAGTCTACTCTCCCTGGAAACAGGGTCCTCTGGTAGCAAAGGCCCTAGCAGCTCCGGGTCATTAAGAAGATTGTCTCAGGTCCTTTCTCGCCTCAACTTGGCAGAGTGTAAGTCACACAACACTAATTTTCTATCGAGTAACAGCTTAAAACCCTACGGTGTCAAATCGGTTTTACTCCATTCTTAAATGACATCATTGAGGAAATGTTTTTAAGAGAATGGAGTTGACTTCCTCCCCCAGTTGCCTGGATGACCATAGTAAACCTCATGTTTTAGAAAGAGCTCTGGAAAGACTAAGATTGTTTTAAGGATAATTTTGCCTCTAAGTTCCCTCCGTGTTCGGGTGTTTACTAGGCTGTTACCTGTTTTGGAGGACAGGTAGCCTGGCGGCTCATGAACTGAGGAAGCAGAGTTTCAGTGAGAGTTGGGAAGAGGTTTTTTTGTAGGGGCCAGGCTGGGGGGGCCTTCTGTTCTTTCTCAAGTGGAGGGTGCCTCTGCTAGTGCTGACCCTCCCTGTCCCGTGGGCATCGCTGTGAGATTTGTTCCTCTCTTCTAACTTGTGAGATGTAACTCACTCTCACCCACACGAGTAACAAGACTGTCAGCGTCGAGACTGACGTAGGATATGCATTTCAAGCGTCTTTGGGGGCGCTTCGAATTACCAAGTCACTCTAGAACCTGACCAGGGAAATGCTCATTCTTGGGCCTGGTACAGATGCCGTGGCCTGTGACTGCAGGCAGCTCGAGCTGCCAAAGTCAGCTGGCTCTTCATCGGGCAAAGTGCACAGTCTACCTCTAGCAAGGTCCTTTTCACCCTGAAGATATTTTAAGAGGGAACTTGCTTACTGAGGATTTTATTTAAATAAACACTATGTAGGGTCAGCTCTGCTCGCAAATAATCTGCAAGTGCATTTGTCTAAAATCTGCTGGCGGCTGCCGGCACCCTCCGCACACTGCTCGTGGTAATAACCATTATGTCGAATCCTGGACAGGAAGCAGCTCAATTCAACTGAAATGAAAAATGTAAATTGTGGGTCATAGCCATAAACTACATAATTGAATTAACCAACTCCAAGTTCCAGGACTGTGTGTACATTCAGAATCCTAGAGCCCTCCTTTCAATTAGCAGGAAGTACAAAGAAGGGAGGGAGCTCAGCTGAAACACCCATCATTTCAAGTGAATAGCGGCCCACGTTCTTGTTCCTGGGCCATCTGTACCTTGAAAGGTAGGAACGGAAGTTCACCTGGAAGCCAGGGCAGTCAAGTAGCTCCTTCCCAGACCCTGACACCTGGGACCTGGCGACACCAGCCTCCCACGCAAGCCAACTCCAGAAAAGGCTGCCCGTAATTTTGCTTTGAATTTTACACATCTAGCAAACTTAGTGAACGCTCATTCTGTGCCAGGTAGCGCGCCGAGGGGGCATCCTGCTGTGTCCAGAACCAGCCAACTTCCTCAACAGCTGGACAGTTTGAGCTCATCAGGCTGAGTGGGTTCAGGCTGAGCCAGGGCAGAGGGCTGAGGGGGCAGCTCGGCAGCAGATCCCCCCCCCCCCTTCGCCCCACAGCCTGCAGGTCTGTAGATGCCACAGCAGAGCAAATGCCTCCTGTATGGCAGCAATTCAGCTCTTTCAGTTTCTCCCGAGTAGCGAAGAGCCAGGCTAAGTTCACATGTATGTGAAGACAATTTAAAATTGTATCCCACCAATCAGAGCCCTGTACTGTGAATCTCTTAGGGGTGTCGTGCAAACACTTCCCAAAAGTCGAGGGAGGTCCCAAGTAAAATACCTTAGCTGGGCTTTGATTTTTTTTTTTTTTTTTTTAATGTTCCTGTTATCAGTTTTGGCAACCGAGCAGTCCTATTTTCAGGGTTTCAGAAGTGGGCATTCGAGAGAACAGGCAGCCGGCAGAGCTGGACGTCAGCACTGCAGAGATCAAGTGTTTCAACAGTGGCATTTTTCTCCCGAAACACTCACGCTGTGATAGTTGACACTTGACTGTCTAGTCCTGTCTTATTGACTGTCTTTATCTGGCTGTCCCCGGTCCTCCCCCCACGCCCCGTTACAAGTACACCCTTGATTTGAAATGCTCTAGAGCGATCCTCCCTCGCTTTCTGTAAAGTCGGAGGAGTAAGACGCCAGGCATGTGCTGAACATGGGGTTTGTAACACCAAACTGAACATTATTATTCCTTACAAAATAATGATCCCCTCAGGTTCTAATCTGAGACCACCTTTGCCTGTTTCTAACTGGAGACTTTGAGAGCAAGGAGAGTTTAAAGGGGAAAATTTCACTTTTAGGCCCAGGAGTTTTCAGTCTTGCTACCAATTTTAGGGACACATGGTTCCCTGGGTGATGTAACTTACTGGGTTACAATTCAGTCACTGATTTCACACAGTTAATCTTGTTTTAAACCTGACCTCTCACCCAACTGGTTTCTTTTCTGACTGCTGTTTCGGCTGGGAAGGGAGACACTTCTCTCATCTTGGGAAGTTCCAAGCCACTGTCTATAATCCAGGACCGGGGAGATGCTGAAGTGGGGACGGGGGTGCCCCTATTCCTCAGCCTGCCCAGCTGCCGGGGAGCACACTGAGGACAGAGCTGCCACCATCCCTGTCTGGAGGCTGTAGGGGTAGAATTGGGGCCTCTGAAGGTCTGCTTTCCTCGCGTGTGTCACTGTTCGAGATGTGCTTTTTCAAAAACAAATCCTTGCAAATCCAGCCCTTGAGCATGGCAAGTCAAGAGGCTGCATGGGCATATAAGGAGCCGGGGTGCCTGTGTGGCGCAGAAGCAGTATTACTGTCGCGAGCGCCTGGTGAGGCCATCACCCGGGCCATCACGGAGACTGTTGATGGCACCACAATTACTGTTAAAGGTCAATGATTTGATTTACTAGTTTATAATCTCATTCTTTCCAGGCAAAACAAATCAATTTAATGTTACAGCTTTTTTTTTCCTCTTTTTTCTGACCTGAGGGTGGGGATGAGGGAGTTGTCAGCTGCACAGCCTTGAATTGTAAGTTAATTTTCTAAATGATATCTCCGTATATATTTTATTCATTAAATTTATTCGAAAACTTGGTTGTTGTTTATCACGCACTCACAAACGATCATCAGACCTCTGCTCTCTGGGGCTCCTCCTGGGGTGGGCAGGTACTACGTCTCCCCCTCTCATGAGCCCCCTTAAGAGCATGCTCACGAGGTGGCCCTCTGTCTGGGCTTTCAGTTACCTGCACTGCATTTGGGCCTGAGGCACTGGCATCTCTTGATCCTGGCCCCGCCCCAGCATCCAAACAGCTCCGCTGTTCAGCCTGCTCTCTGTGGAAGGGGGGGCGCAGGATGACTAGTTTGCTTAGGGATGGGAGGGCTGTTCACAGCAGCCGTGCCATCTCTGGCCATCACTGGCCACCACTGCCACCACTGCCCGCATCGGGAACTCTGGAGGGCAGGGTGGCCAATGGGAGGCGCTGGTGGCAGGTGCAGCTGCAGGCCCTGCTTCCCAACCCCCCCCTCCCCGGCCTGTCCCGCCAGGATGGTGTGGCGTGCCTCATGATGACAGCTGCTTCTCTAGGATCTCCTTGATCGTCCTCGGGTCTGCACGGTTGAGAGTGGCTTTTCGGACCAGCCCAATCAGTTTGTTTATGGCTCTGAGGTTTCCCTTCTTCACATCCATTACCTTTAAAGACAAAGCGTTTGACAGGAGAAAACAGATTTAGGCCTAAACATCCTAAAGGAAGGTTTCCATCGACTAGTACTTAAATTCTTTTTTTTCTTCTGTAAGTGACAGAAATGAAGTGAGAAAAACAAAAACGGGGGAGGGGTGAGCTCACCCACTGGGGAAATGTCTGCCTTTGGCTAAGGGACGGGGGGAGCCGGGGATGTGCCAGGCCTGAGTGCTGTGGGGAACTCGCGCCACAGTGACAGACATGCAGACACGCGCCTCTCGGGCCTGGAATGAGGGCTCCCTGACAGCCCCTGGGAACAGGCAGGTCGTCAGTGCAGGGTGCTCAGCAGGCACTGAAGCCCAGTGCTTGCCTTCCCCAACTCCCTTGGCCAGAAAAGTCGGCAGAATGGCAACGCTCCCGGCGCGCAGGTGGGTGTGGGGGGAGCGCACTGCAGTGGGCTGAGTGGGGACGGCAGAGGCAGGAGGCCGTGTGAGGGCTGCCCCGCCCAGACCCCTCCGCAGCATCCTGATGGGCAAGAACGGCCGTGGGGGTCGGTGAGCAGAAGCGCAGAATGAGTTCAAACTGAAAGTGTGTCTTTATCAGTCACACAGATGAGGCCGAGGACAGAGCCTGTCGAGACCCTGCTGCAGCTCATTTTCCTTATCAGGCGCGCTCTGCAGAGCTGCTGGTGCCCCGGCAAGCTGATGGGTGGGCGGGCATTACTCTGAAAGAGATGCCAGCAATTTTTCCCCCACTGAAAAATCTCTCTAGACAATATGATGAGACTTGGGGAAAGACTCATTTCAGCTTTGCTATTTTGCTCCATGTTCGGAACAGAAAATGACTTGGTTTTCAGCTCTGCTCCCGTCAAGGATTTTCTCCATAATTTACAGATAATTTTCCTTTCTGCTTTCCTCCTCACCTCTTAAAGGCATGGAGCAGCTAAACTGTCTCCTCCTAGTCTTTTTCCCTCTCTGCAGTCATGCCTGCTGGCTCTTTACTGAGAGGTCCTCCTTACCAACAAGAGTTCACTCACAGGTCCGCTCTACAAAACCCTTGGGTAGAAATGCCCTTGGGTAGAAACGCCAACCAGCCCTGGGAGAGGGGCCCTGGCTGAGGCTGGAACCTGGATGCAGGGGGCTTGAGGATGGCCCTCTCCACTGCAGAGCCAGGGCTGGGGTCTCGGGAAAGCTGAACTTGTCAGTATGCACCAATTTTCTTTCTCAACCTTGCCTGGAAACTGACAGAAATAATTAGGGCCAGCCATTATCAGGAGGTGCCCCTGAGGTGAGCGGGGAGCAGCGGAGGCCCCGAGGGCCCTCAGCCGGGCTCTGGCTGCTCGGAGCCCCTTGTCCCTGGCCTGTGACAGTCACCGTGTGTGGGTGGCCCTCCAGCGTGGCACGGCAGAGCTGTTCCAGGGCCTCTCGATCCTGCATCAGCCCAAGCTGCTTTTCTGAAACAATCTGCGCTGGCGTCTTTCCTTCCCTCCGCCACAGTTCCTCAAACACCTACAGTCAGAGGGGGAGAGGGAGAGAGAGGCAGGGGGTTGGCTCTTCCGCCGGCTCCACGTGCTCCTGCAGAGACAAGCAGAGCTCAGCGAGAACAGCAAATGAGGTCCCAGCTGGGGTAGGGGCCCACCTAGAGCCCTGCCTCTTTGGAAGCATCCAGAATAAGCTGCCCTAGAGGGCTCCAGACACACTTGGGGTCTCGCTGCGCTGAGCCGCTTCCTCACAGCATAAACCTGGAAATGCAAGATGGGGGGTGGGGGGGAGGCTCCCAGCTCACCCCGGCACTGGCAAGGCCCAGAGGCACTGGGAGAGGCCCCTGCCGATGGGAGTCAGCCAGGCAGAGCTGTCTGGACTCTGTGAACTAAGGCGACATGTGCGTGAAGGACAGGGCCACAGAGGCTGCAGGAGATAACCACCGTACTCAGCTGAGGCCCAGGGAACTGGGCCTGCAGGAGAAAGTGACTTCAGGGAGGCAAGGAAACGACTGCCGGGTGAAAATATCAAAAGGAAAGCTACTGAAAACACAAATCCCAATCCGCATGGGCCCTGGCCTCCCACCTGTATCCTCTTCAGGGGGGTAGGGAGGTAGGCCTGAACCTAACGAGGATAATTAGCAGGAGCGTGTGTTTCTATTTAAAAAAACGGTAACAATGCTCCAAACCCACCAATATTTTCAAATATTTTCCTGGGTGGTTTTCTGCTGTTCCAGTGTATGCTGGGAGGAGGGGCTTCCATCTGTGGCCCCTGAGCCCCTCCTTAGCTTAGTCCGCCTGGGGCTGAACCCTGGACTCTCCCGAGGACTGCGCTTCTGGGAGAAACAGCTGGTCACTGCCAAGCGCACCCCAAAGCCAACGGAGGGGCAGGTGCTGGGAGCCTCCACTGGGCAGCCTCGCAGGTCTCAATCCAACCACCACAAGTGGTGCTGTGTTCCCCAGAGGCAGTGGGCCGACAGCTCCGCCCAAGGAGTGCCCCAGTGACCATGATGGGCCTCGGGTGGGTTTGGTGAGCGCTTCCGTTGATTCCCCCGCCGGGGAGCCCTTGGCTGCCGCTGCACAGCCCTGGCTGCTGAGGGAAAACCCGGGCCTCTGCTCCTAGAAAAATAGTGAACCCTACACGCCTCTGCCTCAGCTCCTCAAATATTTATTCAGCCCGACAGTGAGGAAGCCCCTGCGAGGGGGGGTGGGGCACAGAAGCAGGGAAGAACTTTCCTGGCCACAACAAACATTAATGGCGTGTCAGCGGCGCCCACACTCTGGGACAGAACAATCCGTAATGTGCGTTGTACCTGGGGGAGCAGTGAGACAGCAAGGCTGTTTGTCCCTTTCCCCTGAATTTATGCTTATAATTTTACCGAGTTCTGTAGTGATAAAGGTTAATACTGAACGTTCCCTGCAGAAAGTGAGGAACTACAGACAAGATAAAAAGAAATCACCTGCACTCCCAGCCCTCCAGACAACCAAGGTGTTTCTGCTGTTATTCCTTCTCATCTTTTTCTGTTTTGTAACAGTTGTGATCATAACATATAAAGGATTTGTTCCTGCTTTTGTTCCACTTACTGCAAAAGCACCTTCTTCCAGGAATTAAACCCCAATAGTCATCCAATAGGCTTATCAGAATTTAATTATGGCTCCCTTACTGCCAGGTATTTTGACTCTGCCCAGCATTTACGGTCTGGATAGTCTCCTACAGCAATTCCCGGCTGAACAGGGAACAGGGCTGGTATTCAGGACCAGAGTGGGGCTCTCGAGAAACTGGCTCAAGGCACAAAGAGTCCACATGGCAGCTCTCTGCAGGAGAACGCGGCGCATGGTCGGGTTCGGCCGCAAGCACAGGGCGCACCTGGGTGGCCTGGCCCTTGCACAGAGCAGCTGGGACCCGTGAGCACAAAGGCTGGCTGGGCTTGCCTTCACCCAGATGACCTGAGCAGTGGCCATGGAGGCCACCAGGGTTCTTGCCAAACTACATGGTTCAGCAGACTAGAAGGGATTCTTTGAAATACTGGGGGGTGGGGGTGAGGGGGGAGACTGGATGCTCCCCGAAAAAGTGGGGCAGGAGGGTTGAGAGTGCAGAATGGCAAGGCCAGAGAAACATTTCTGTGGCATCAGGGAACAGAAGGAAACTGGTGGCTATCTATAGTGGCTCTCAGAGTTGGACATGTTAGCCCAGATCCAGCACCCGGAGCAGCACTGCAGATGCTGGGTGTCCAGCCTTCCGTGCCCTCCAGGCTGCACCTCCTAACTCTGGCCAAGGGGGGTGGGTGGGAGCTGTTGCAGGTGCCGGCTGACACAGGCTGGCTCTAGGGGCTCCTCACCTCTCCAGCATCATGGCCTCTGTCTCCTTGCAGCACAAACTCTCGGCTCACGTCTGTGTTTGCTGCCTCCCTAGGAAGGGCTATCCAGGTGCAGCTGTAGCTGGCGAGGTGGGCTGCTGCTCTCAGGCCCCACTGCTGCCCCTCCACCCCCAAACACGTAACCAGGGATTCTGGTACAAGCAGGGACCTCCGATCACAAACCAATCACTAGCTCTGACACAGAGGACCCAAGTCACAGACTCTTCCAGCTGCTGCTAAGTACTTCTCTAGCAAAAGCTATTTTTAAGGTGTCTGGAAGAAAAAAAAGGGAGGGAGGGAGCAGGCGGGTCCCTCTCCAATCACCGACTGTATTGGGGCGTCCGGGGTCAGAGTGTGGGATGCCAGACCAGTTCATGGGAGATGGCAGGCGGGAGCTGTGACAGCTACAGAGAGGGGAGTCCCCTCTGGCCAAAGGCAAATACCGTGAAAGGTCACTGTAGAAAGCACAAAAATATTGGTACCAAGCCTGTAAGAGAAGCAGGGCCCAGGAAAATGTGCAGAAGGGAGAAAAAGGCACCCAATACCGTTCACGACACAGTGTTGCCATATGACATATATAACATTTCCACATTAAAAGGTGGGAAGTTCTGTTTAAAGCAGACTGCAAAGCAGGTAAGAGGAAACTGGTTAGATGGCACGTTTGCATGTTGAAATGTGATTTCCACCTCTCCGGAGCTCCAATCTGGCCCTGTTCCCATGGACAAACAGGAACTGGACAAACCTGGGAGAGTGGACACCCCACACCATTTCAGCAAAGGGAGACCCTCCCAGCTGGCAAGATGTCTACCTCAGGCACAGGGGATCAGGAAGCTGGCTGCAGAGGAGCTGTGACTCTGGTGCTAGGAGCCTAGTGGTCTGTCCGTGGGGAGGGGCGGAGGTGGCTGCCATCAATACTTCACCAGACAAAGCTGGACCTCGCGAGGGGAGCTCCGATACTCATGTGCTATTGTCCTGGTGACATGGACTCTCTGAATTTCTTTTCATGTATCTGAGAAATAGTGCTGCTACGTGGCACGCCCTAGACCTCGGGGTGGTGGAGGAGGCTGTGCCTCCCAGAAACCTTGGGCAGGAAGTGCAGGGTGACATGTTACGGGCCACAGTGTAAGGGAGACACATGGAGGGATGAACTAGAATAAAGTGGGAGCGTCTCTGGAATTCTGAAGGTTCTCAGGACAAGATAATGCTTTCTGCTTACCTCTCATTCTCAGGGCCTGTTCTTAGGCTGACTTTCTTCCCCATGCCCTGGTCATCTATCACTCAAGGTCCCCTCCCCTGTCCCCCAGCTCTGTTGGAGGAAGCAGCAGTGTCCCAAGGCCTGAGGGGGGGTCTCTGTTCTGCCTGAGCCCCTCTGGTTCTCAGTGGGGGGGGGAGGGCTTAAAGCCCCAGGATATTTGTTAAATTTAATAAAGCTGAATTATAACACATTTATTTCTTTCAAAAACATATACTATAAAAATTAAGACAGATGCTCAATGTAATTAGTCATTAGGAAAATGCAAATAAAACCCACAGTGAGATGCTGTGTTCTTTCTACCTACTAGGATGTCGGCTATGAAGCGTAAGAACAAGTGCTGGTGAGGGTGTGGAGGGGATGGAACTCTCATTTGTTGCTCAGGGATTGTAAAATGATGCAGTCTGGTGGTTCCTCAAAATGTTAAATATGAAATTGCCGTGTTATCCAGAAACTTCATTCCGACATGTAGGAAATTCAAACAAAAATTGGTACACAAGTATTCAAAGCAGTGTTATTCATAATAGCCCAAAATTGGAAACATCTGATGTCCCTTTACTGATGCCTAGAGAGAGAAAATGTGGTATGTATCCATACAATGGAATCTTCTTTAGTCATAAAAAAGGAGTGAAGATCAACACATGTCCCATCATGAACGGACTATGAAAACCTCACATTGAGTGAAAGAAGGCAGACTAGAAAAAGGCCACATGTTGTAGGAGTCCATTTATGTGAAATGTCCAGAGACAGAAGTGGATTCGTGGTTGCCTAGGGTGCAGAGTTAATGGAGAGTGACCACTAATAGGTATGGAATTTATTTTTTGGAGTGCTAAAAATGTTCTGGAATTAGATAGTGATGGTAGCTACAGAACTCTGTAAATATATTAAAAACCAGTGAACTGTAGACTTAGTAAAAAAAAAAAGTACACTTACAGAAGTATTTCTCTGTCCTCACATCTGCCCCAGTCCATCAATCCATCATGCTAATGGCAGATATGGTGAACAGATGCCTGCAATGTTCATCCACTGTTAGTGGTGGTTTTGTCAAGGTGGTGGAATTCAGAAATCTGTATGCTTTTCTGCATTACTTACCTTAATAATGAATAAATATGATTTTTTTAAAAGCAGAACATCAGTAAGTGATTTTCTTAGATAAGTAGAAAAAAAAAAAAAGCAAGAGTGGTAGCAGATCAAAGGTTCCCTTAGATCTGTGTCACCTGTCTATTCAGACTTCTGTTTAAGTCTTCTGGCCCCACAGAAGCCAGGGTTCACCTGCCTCCACATGCACCGGAGTTGACAGAATCCAGAGCTGTCTCTATCTAAATCAGCTACCAGCAAGCAGGCAGTGTTCATCTCCCCTCCCACGGAAACTCATATTCACTGCACTAGGTTGTTTTTTTCCTCTTCCTGATGGGGCAGAATGAGTGGGAAGCGGGGTAAGATTTTTTTTTTCTCTTTCATTTCAACTGCTACAATTCATCTGCTCTTATGTACACATACATAGTTTTTTTCTGCCCTTAGGCCAGCCAATCTTTCTGCTATTGCTGAGCACTGTCATAAACATTTGTATTCCTCTGACATCCAGGAAACCAAGATCCTTTCCTAACTGTGGTGAGCTCCCTGTAGGTGACAGCCGCACTTGGTGGTGGGTAAACAGAGCCCTTATTACTTCCTGTCTCCGGTCTCGCTGCACAGAGCAGCGTTTGCTCCATGGTGTCTCATAATTAGCCACCAGCACTCGCTTTTCCACAGCCTCACTTTGTAACCTGCCACTGCTGTCGAGGTGTATAAATATTAAATGCAAAAGGCACCATTAAAATAACATTAAGTTTCTGGCTGCAGCCTTGACAGCTGCGGTAGCTGAAGCGGAGATCAGCTGGCGCCTTGGTGCTCTTCATCTTTCTGGGAACTGGGTTGTAAGAGTTTGCTGAGTTCCAGGAACCTTTTAAGCCCCTAAGACTGTCAGGTAGAGGTGGAGACGAGGCAGAGGCCACCTCTGATGATGACACCACTTTTTGGGTTTTTACACACAGGGCAAGTGTGAAATGTCGTCTACTAAGTGGCCTCGCCTGCCTAGCCATGGCTCCGCAAGGACCAGCGGGGCCTGACACTGGCTGGGAGGCTGTGGAGGGGAGTGCCAGAGGACCGGGGAACACAGGGAGCCCCCGTGGGCTGCAGTGCCCCTGCCTTTTACATCAACAAATGTTTGGGGACCATTTCTGGCAGAGCCAAACAAAAAGCATCACCCCTGCTAGCCAAGAGGAGCAGCAGCTCACCGGTGCCACACATACTGGCTTTATTTCACTTGCTAAATGAAATGTTCCTACCTTTCAGTTTAAAAATGGCACTCGCAAGGCCTTAGCACTTCCGCTATGAAATATGCTGAGGGACGGGACCCGAGCGTCACACAGACGCTCTGAGTGGACAGGGGAGCAGCCGGAAGCTTTAGAAGCGTGACTCACCTGTCTGGCGGCCGCTGAGGAGATGGCGTTTCCATCCAGCATGTCGAGCAGCTCAGCCAGGGCGGAAGGCGTGACGGGACTAGCAGGCCCAGAAGGAGAGAAAAGAAATTGACATTTCACACTGTCAGTGGATCTCCATGGTCACTCAAAGCTCTCGAGGTTGTGGGTTTACATCCTTAAACCCATACCCGGGAAAGAAGATAATAGGCTAACTGGGCTTAATTTATTGATTTTATATTTTAGGCTCTCACGTTTTAGTGACTGCTGTTGTTTTTCTTTTTGTTACTGCCCAACCAGAACAGGTGTTTGGCAGAAGTTGTAGCAACACACAACTGCTTGGTTTAATTAGTCGAAAAAAAAAAAAGGAGGTGGCTGCAAAATTCATGAACCGTGATGAGAAAAGAAGGGGATAAACCAACTCAGTAATTAAACACTTTGCAGAAAGATCAGCCTGAAAATGACTCTGAGCAAAATTGCTCACAAATCCCCTTTTCTGAGTGCTTCTGTGCAAATATCAGTTATTTTCAATTGTACAAGATTTTCTTTAATGATGATCAGCCACATCTTTGGCGTGCTTGTGGGCATCTCCACACACTGTTCTTTCCTGCAGTTCACAAGGGTTTTCCGGACACAGAAGAGTCCAAGATGAATTACAGCTACACTTCCAGGCTATGACTTATTTGCCCAGATCTTATGATCTAAGGTCAACGTGCAGCCAGACACGTGGCCAGACATTAATTCACATTTGGGGCAGCGAGTGTGGGTGAGTACCTAGGTTAGGGAAAAGTCAAGACTGAATTATAGACTATTTCGTCTAAAATGGGTGGTTTTACTACTTTTAAAGACACACCAAAACTAGGCTAATGAAATGCTGTCTATTTGAGGTCACTAGGGGACTAGTTTTAAATAGATAAGAATGACTTAAAAACAGCATGTTAGTGTGTCTGGGTAAATGAAAGCTTTTAAAATGCTTATTGCCACTGGAAAACACCTTCTGTGTAAATCTCAGTGCCCATCATTCACTGTTCATTTCCTTGCAAGCTCTTAGATAATAAAAAGGAAACTACCACTTCATCCCTATGGCAATTTCCATGAAATCCAAACCAACAGTCTAAGTTTGCCAGCTGACTTTCTGCACTGATTCAAGGATGGTGAAAGAGCATTAGGGCTGTTAATTCAAAACAGGTGACACCCTGAGAGAGCCCATGGTTTGAGGTATGTGTTTACCCCAAAGTATGGAGACAATCCATTCCAGGTGGAAACTAAGTTCTGAGAGTGTCTGAAGTACCCGTGGACCACTCTGATTACATCTCCACAGGAAGATGGGCAGAGAGCTGGGAAACAGATAACTCTACATATTATATAGATAAATAGATAACCCCCAGCCCACATGGACACATCAAAAGTTTTTTTTTTTTTTTAATATAGGTTTCATGGATATTCTGCAATTCTAGAAGATACAAGACCAAGCAGAGTGTGGACTGTGTGTAAAGCCCATAATAAACACTGAAGTTGAACTAGATTTCTGGAGCATGCAAAAGAGGGGGGGGCCCTACACCCACAGAGTGATAGGTGGATGTGAAGACAGAACAACAGGAATAAACATAGCGTAACTAAAAAGACTACCTTTCACTGAATGACCTTAATTCATCAGTGAGGTCATAAATTTACACCATAAATCATCTCCACTGACCTGCCAACACTCAGGTTTCTCAGCTACCTGTCTGTACCCACAATGACACACACAGTAGGCCAATAATATCTGTATTATGGTATTCCTTCCAGCAACAAGGGGGGCTGTTTGTCTATGCTGATTCCAGATAGGCCGGTGCGAACCTTTAATAAGGGGCTAGGCAGGATCAGCACTTGTCACATGGACCCTGGAAGACCCTGATCATCAGTTAAATAAATAAACCATCGGATTTGGAAATATAATGATAGCAGAAGCACAAGCAACACATTTGTTGCTGTCAGATAATATTGGCTCCTGGACAGTGAATGTGTCTTTATAAAGAAGACTCTGACATCCAAAGTGTGAGTTTTATGTGCTAGTCTCCAAGCTCAGAAGAGGATAGCCTTTAGCATTTTTTCAAGTTCACAGCCCCAGCTCTGGCTTGGACTCCCGGGGCAGACACCCTGACATCTGGAATCATGCCTGCTCCCCCCACCCCCTTACCGTGAAATGGGCTGCCTATCTCAACCCCCACGGTTGTAAAAGGCCCAGAGTCCACTTCTGTTAAAACAGGACACAAGAAGTTCCTGGAGGAAGACACCAGGACTCCAACTTCTTGCTGCTTCTAGCAGCTCAATAAACATTTTGTTCATCTGATACTTTCCCAGCACCCTGACCACCCCAAGCTACCGTCTACACAGGCAGCAATCATGCCACCTCTCGACTCACACCTGCGCCTCCTACTTCATCAGCTGGTGCAAGATTCAGACTTCCCTACGGTGCCTCCTCTTCTCTCCAACAATTCCGTGACCCTCATTCTTAATTACATCATTTTCCACTCCTGGGATCATTCCCTCAGAGGCAACTTCCCAGCTCGTGGGGCTTTAACATCCTACCTTCACCGACTTGTCTCCTGCAGCCTGAAAATCCTTCAGTTGACCTTGCAGGCACTTGCTTCTGCCTGGCTTCTTACTCAGTTTAACCAGTGAAGATGGAGCATGAGCATTCCCATCTGTCCTTGGTAAGCACGTGTCATCTGGATTCCGCCTCTAGCCCTACAGAAGCCGCAGATTCTCTTAAAAAACCTCCTCCCCACATATGTCGCCACAAATAACAGCTCCCCCTGACTCACTGACTGCTGGGCTGCACCAAGCCCCTGATCTAGTGAAAATCCCATCTCTTCTGCTACTGAGAGCAAGGCTGGACTCTCCCCTGTGGCTTGCCTTTGCCTCAGGCTAGTGGGGCAGGACAGCACATCTGTTCCCAAGACTTGCCTTGCTTTGCCAGGACCCCATTCTCTGTAGCCATTACATACAGCTGCCCCCTCTCGCCCAAGCCTGTTTGCAACCAGAGGTCAGGCCCGGCACAGTGGCTCGTGCCTGTGAGCTTCAGCCTATGAAGCGGCTGGGGCTAGGGATCGCGGTTCGAGTCCCGCCTGGGGCCCGTAGCAAGACCTAGTTCCAAAAAAAAATAGCTGGGTGTGGTGGCGCGTGCCTGTAATCCCAGCTACCTGGGAAGCTGAGGCTGGGGATTGCTTGAGTCTGTGGTACCCCAGGCAATGAGAGCCTGTGGTTCCACAGGCAAAAATAGCAAGACCTAGTCTCCAAAAAAAAAAAAATTAAATCAGAGGTCAGCAAGCTTCTAGACGTGCCAGACAGTAAATATTTAAAGCAGTGGCCATACCTGGTCTCTGTCACCTTTCCTTGTTTAGTGTACTGAGCATTCTGACCTCATAGGTTACATATAAACAGGCCACAGGCCCACTTACCATAGTTTGCCACCTTTGTTCTAAACCATACAATCTCCACAGAACAGCTCTTTTGCCATTCCAGCCTGTATTATTTTTTTTTGTCTCAGCTGTTGATCCTACCATGCTTCCAGTCACAGAGGTGCAAATCATCACTCTCTGATTTATTTCATTGCCGGTGCCCCCAAATCTGGCCCGAATGACCCTTGAAAACATTGATTGTAGCCATCTCTTTCCAAACCACCGTTTCCGACATGGCGTCGGATAAGGCCACATGAACGCTAACAGGCTCTGACCTCCAGTGGCCTCACTCTTGGATACTGTTCCCCTCCATGCTGCTGACTAATCTTCCTGTCACCACCAGCCTCTGCGTGGCTCATAAGCCTTCTCTGGCGCCCTGTGCCACCCAGAGCTGACCCAGAAGTTGAGCATGCTCAGCTGGATCAGACAACCGGGCAGTTACGCCTATTTTACCTTGAGTGCTCGGTTAGCTGCCGCTAGCCCCTAACCAGTTTGCAACTGCCACTCAACGAAACTTAGTCCTGTTATTCATAATAAAAGAATGGGTGAGTCATAAAAAAAAACCAACTTTCCTAGCCGTATATTCAAAATAATTAAAAAGTCAAGTTCAACAAGAGCTTTTCTGACTGTTCCCTTTAAACACCTCTCCTCTGAGAGGTCTTCAAAGATGAATGCTATTCTGCAGTCAGCTCCTGCCCATGTGATCACTAGGGTGTTCCCTGACTGACTTCCTGAGACTGTGGCTCACTTTGCAGCCACTGCAGCTTTGGAATGCTGGCCCTGGTGGCTGAGACTACTTAGTAATTAATGTTTGCTCCAGGAGAGGCTGGTGTCTGCAGTCCTGCTGAAAGTTCCTTCAGCTGTACAGGAACAGAGCTGCAATAGTTTGGTTCAGCAACTCAGTTCTCGTTCTCCATAAATTATAAAACAGCACTACCGCTTAGCTTCCTCTTTACCTGGCTTTGGAACAACCAAGTTTACTTTTATTTAGAACTGCATCCTCTTTGGGTTCTAGAGTTTACTTTTTTTTTGGGGGGGGGGAGGCAAATACCAGGGACTCCATGTCCATTCAACAGGCAAATTCAGAAGCTACCAACATGGCTGCTGAGCAAACCCTCTCAATCCACAGCTGACATATGAAGAAAGATCTGAGCAAGCAGGGTATAGCGCCTGTCTCGTCAGCTGTGCACCTGAGGTGAGTCACTTTATCTCTTAGGCTGTCGATTCCCTCACCTGCCAAGGGAAAGGGCTGAACGAGATCTAAAGTCTCTTCCAAGACTAAAATTCATGACTCTGAGCATCATGATCAATAATCTGGAAGACTGTAAATGCAAAGCTGACGTTTATATTCCCTCCCGGAGCTCAAACCACATCTTTTGACCCTTTCCTGATTCTTCTGGCTACACTAACCTCCCTCCTCCCTGCTCCTCCTTCATTGTGTACAGTTCCAAAACAGGAAATGCTCCCTTTTGCCCAGAATGAATATGTTGATGCACAAGTCTAGTCCTCCCCAGGAGACTGAGGGCCTCTGAGGACAAGTCCTATCCACCCCCCAGAGCTCTGCTGTTCCCCCCTCCACTTCCCAGCTCCCTTTAGACAATCTATACACATTGCTGAACTGTCCACCCTCTGCTCCTGCCAGCTACACTCCGCCCCCAGTTAACCCCCACCCCCAGCTTTCCACCAGTCCCACGCCCTTGCTCCACAGGTGGCACGGGTCCTCTCCCTTACATCCCCCCATCTTTTGAGGCTTTGCTACAGTTACGTCTCCTCCATAAATTCGTCCAGGTGGTTCCAGGTTTCACTGAATGGCCACAGCATTTCTGGTGTATAGAAAGAGTTTCTGAGCAGAGAGTCAATGCTGGGAAGGACAGGAATGGAACGACAAAAGGGCATGAGGCCATCAGAGTTGAGGTGCTGGAGAGAGGCAATGAGGACACACGTGTGCTACCAAATCCTTGGAGGTAGGTATGGTTGTTTTCACATGTGCTGTGTTTCCTGGTCTCCCCCAGGCCTAACACAAGGTTCCACACGGAGCAGAGGTGACATAAACTTGTGCTCAGTAATGAACAGATGAGAGGGCTCAGCTCGACACTTCCCAGGCACCTCTTGTCAGTTGTGGTCACATACTGCTGCCTGCCTACTGGCTTTCCTGGTGAGGGGACATCTGTCCTACAGGTTGCTACAACTCAGCTTGTCCAGAATGGAACATGATATCCCCCACCCCTTCCCCTAAACTTATTCCTCCTCTTTTGGAGGAGGAATGGTAGATGGAAAAGCACTGTCCTCCATTTCATGCCATCACCTAAGAGATCTGAGGTCATACTGACATGAAGTAAATGCTCTCAATGTGGTCTGCCTGCTTCAGCCTTGCTGTGCGCCCCTCAGCTCAGGCCTGGGCCTTTCTCACTGAACCTCCTTAAGAGGTTCCCGATTATGGCTGCTTCTTTGTTCTGTTCTTCTGCCCCGTCCCTCAGGGTGCAAGTGCAGTGTGCCTGAGATCCGAGGGCTGCTGACAGGGCATGCTAAGCACTCCAGGTGGCTCTGGCTTCACTGCAGGGGTCTCTACCTTTTTGCCTGCTGCCTGGAAACCTGGCCCTTCAGGGATTCTCAGGCCTTCTGTCCCAGCAGGCCTTGGGGTATCCTAGGAAGGCTGCCTTACTGGGAATGCCCATGTTCCCCACCACTTTGGAGCTCCCAGTGGGTCTCAGGGCTTGGCAGCAACTGGCATCACCCCTGGAGGGATATCTTGGGAGTTCCTGGGCTCAGGTCTGCAGCCCCAGCACCCTGTGTACTGCCAGCATAACTGGGTCATGGTGGTCAGCGTCGTACAGGCCTGGCACCCCACAAACCTGTGAACTCCTTGTGTACTCATCTTCAGGCCCCCAACCCTTAGCACAGACCAGAGGATGGAGAGGACAGAGGTTCCACAAATAAATGAGATTTCAGGCACGAAGGAGGAGAGCCTTAGAACCAGGAATTCACAAGGGATGTCTGTGTCTCGTCAGGACAGCGGGGGTGGGGGGACACGGGATGGGACAGGAAACCAGCCCACCCTACTTTGGCCACTCTAGGCAGAGTACATCATAAAGCAGGGTCTCACTCACCTCTCACTAACAGTCAGGTTCCGCTGCTTTAAAGAACCAAGGAAAGTGTTGAGGACCCAACTGGTCACCGTTTTGGGCTTTGCCCTAGTTTCTTTGATCACGTTTTGGAAAAATTCCAGCAGGCCAACTTCATTCTGTAAAGAGGAGAAAAAAAAAAAAAAAGCAGCATAAAGCCTTCCCTAAAGTGGAAGATCAGCATTCTGCAGACAGATCTGAAACTGTCAGCCCTGCCTCCTCTGAGACACCGACTTTCTCTTTCCTAAAAGCAGAGATGCACCAAGAAAATTAGGGTTGCTTTTGGTCTGTAGCAAGTTTCCCTCTTGTGCCATGGTCGCTGTGCGTTTCCTGAGCATTGGCTCAAAGGAATGAAAGGGGTGCAGAGAACACTGACTGTGTGGTCTGAGGGTGGGGAAGTTCGCCATCCCCCAGATCACCAGCCTCCTCAGCCTTCCCCTCTGAGGCTTGCAATGTGGGCCTGGTTTACTAGCCTTCCTCTTTCCAGGCCTGTCCTTTGCTGGGGGATCTAGTGATAGAAAGAGGAAGATGGCATATTGGAAAACCCACAAGGGATCATCAATGTGTTCATCTTTCATCATGCCAAGAGGTGACAGAAGTGGTCTTCAGAGTGAGGAAGAAATGGGAACATGTGACCCACATGACTCCGGGGAGAGGGTAGGGGGAGGTGCAAGCAGCTCTCCCAGGCTCCCCAGCCTGGCCAGGCATAGATGGCCCGGCCCCCTGTTCTCTCTGTGAGAACAATCCTTGGGTGGTTCATCCAGGAGGCCTCACTAAAGAAGACAACTGATTTCTTGCTCTGGATGGTGAACTCTGGGTGTCAGAGACACACTATCCTTTTACTACCAGAGTTAAGCCATGGTGGCCGCTGGCAGCTGTGTGGCAAGTATCAGCAGGGGGTTTCATAGCTCCCACCCCCACCTGTCTTTTTTCAAAAATCACATGAGAATGCTCACTCCCTATCAGTCCATGCTCACCTCTATATATGAAAACTGCCAGCATTCTGCATCAGAGTCACCCATACCACCCACCACATGACACACTATGGCAATCGGCCAGCTCCAATGGATGTGGCAGAACCAAAAAACTTAAGCAAATCTGACCTTGTTTTTTTTAGTAAAAACAAACAAACAAACAAACAAAAAACCAAACAAACAAAAAACAAACAAAAAAACACAAACAAGACAAAATAAACAAACAAACCCAAAAAACAAAAACAAAGAAAACACGTTCCACTTACTCAGGGAACTGAAATTTCCAAATGCAAGGAGAACATATTTGACGCAGTAGAGTTCCTCTACCTGTTGAAATTCATTATCAAACCACTTTCCTTGAAATATTTCTTTATAAATTCTTACTGCAGGTAAGGCTCTCATCCTTGCTTCCTTTCAGAAAGCATTCACTAACCTAAAAGAACTTTCTGGAAAAATAAGATACTGGGGAGAAAAGAGACCTACTAACAAGTGCTCTCAGTGGGAGAGGCTATAATATATACACACAGGCACTGGCGGTGGGGAAGTAGAAATTCCATACTAAAAAAAATCTACATGCCCTTTGTAATGGAGAAATTCTCTGGTGACAAGCCTACTGAATAATCTCACAATCATCTTCCAAATCTCTTTTCAAGCCCCTGCTATTATTCTGCTCATGCTAAACCGGGGCAAAGGCCAGCTTGGCAGCCAAAGTTTGACTACAGATAAAGGCAAATCTAGACGCAGGCAGAGGCAGTTCTGCGGTAACTTATGGAAAAGTATTCCAACTTCAGCTACAACACAAGAGCCACTGGGGAAGCAGAAAGCCGCTATCTGGCCCAAATCAGACAGGCAGAATTCCCTTTGTTCTAAGTCAGACAGACTGGGCATGGGGCAGAGAGAGCCATCAGGAGGACTTTCTGCTTTGCCAAGGAAAAGATTCTTTCACTCCGCCTAGAAATATTGCACTTGAACTCAAAGGCTTGGCTGAGTGGCTGGGACATGATGAATACCCACTCCTCTACCCTTGGGTGGTTTTTTTATTGGATGGATAACACGGCCAGTCAGATTTCTGTTTGTCTTTTCGTGTCAGCACTGTGATGAAGCCTCTCGTGCTGGGACTGTACTTCGCCGGGAGCCTACTTTCAGTACATAACGGGAAGCAGACGTGATGCTTGGTGGTGGGGGTGAGTGACAGGGGACAGGGGCCGTGGGGGGCTTAGAAGGACGGATCAGTAAAAAGTCATTCAGGGAGAGCCTGCCCTGGCTCTTCAGATCAGGAGCCCTCTTTCAGGAGAAAACCCACACAACACCCAGGGGGTCATCTTGGTTTTTCTGTGAGGTTGGCACAGGCTCATCCGCTGGCACCAGCTCATGTGTCCCTGGTGAAGGCAGCAGTGCAGTCATCTGACTTCTCAGGGAAACAGTGGCCAGCAACTCCCTTAAATAAAAACAGCTCCCATTAAGAGTCACTGCGTGAAGGGACCCACTGCATCCTTCTCAAAGGCAACAAGCAGATGCCGGGCTAAGCACCATGCCCCGGACACCAAAGCACTAAAACTTCAGCCGCTAGAGCGGCAGGTTCCCTGGCTGACCAGCTTTGCGTGTGCCTTCAGAGACAGTTAAAGCAGCGGGACAACTGGTCCTGTCTTCTGCACAACAGCAGACAGTCGTTACAGTTCTATGACCAGGGAGCACTATTTCGCATTCTAATCCAATTTCCCACAGTATCCAGTGCCAGCCAGAGTCGATGCCAGGCCACCTCTCAGGTGCAGCAGGAAGCTCCATGGCTAACGGACCTGTCAGCTGGTCAGTGCAGGTGTGAGATGAAGCCAAGGGGTCAACCCTGTCTCCACCGCTGCCCTGGGAAGGAACCCTGACACACTCTCACCTCAGGCCCCAGAGGCAAAGTTCTGGCCCCAAAGTTGTCTTCTGCTTTCTACTCTCAGAGTGGGTACAAGGTCGGAACATGATCCTGTTGGAGGAGGATAAACACTGATTTCTCAACTGCCATTCTTTTTCGAAGTCATGAATCCTGGTGAGAGGGCAGGAATGTGGCAGGTCTATCTTTAGAAGCAGAATGAAACTTGATAGAGGCAGCTGTCTGGTGACTGGCTCAGAAAAGGCCCACAAGTGCAGGCCGAGAAATAACTGGGGATGGGTGAGTGTGCGCTGGTGGCCACAGGAACTGAGTTTAGCAACTGGGGCTGGTAAAAAGCTCCCTGGAGTATTTGTCTGCTAGACAAGGAGCTAGCAGTCAGCCCTGGGGACACTGTGGGGGGGGGCGCCACAAGTGGCTGCTGCTAACAAAGATGATGATGATGTGACAATGACCATGGATGGTGCTGAGCACTGGGCAAGTACTGTCCCTACATCGAGCTGACCTTTTTACTACAGAAGACACCAACACACAAACTTGCAACACAGCTGAGACGCGAACCTCTGGTGTCTGCACTTCACCACCAGGTGATGCTGCCTCGGGTGATGGAAATTGCTGTACCTGCCTTCACAGGGACCAAAGCTGAGCAGCTACTGGTGCCAGCACAGCGTGAAACAACCAGTTCATCCAAAGAATGTGCTTCCCCACCACTGCCATTATTTTATGTGATAGTTTCCAGCTGTTCAAAGTTCTTAACATATTAAAAATGTTGCAAAGGCCCTCAGCAATTAGCTTGGAAATTAAGAGAAAATGGCAGTTCACTTTCCGCCTTTGCCAAGGTAAGCCTCTGCTGCGGCAGGCCACATACCTGCTCCCAGATCAGCAGCACCGGGTGGCGCACAAGGCACCTTGGGGTACCTCCCAAGGCAGATAGGGCTTCCAGGGAATGGGGGGTGGGGACTGCTGCTACCCCATGCCCCAGGCCTCTCTTCTGCATCCCCTGCCCAGAGTTCTTCCTCAGAGAAGTTACACTGAGCACTTGCAAACAGAGATACCACCTGATGTTGACATTACAGATAAATCCCAAACCGCTCATGTAGTTTTGATATTGAGCACACTGGGTGGCACTGCATTTTAACTCCTCCAATAGAGGTAACTCATATAGGGTTTGAGACCAAGCTGGGTGGGACAGGCATGTGGGGGAGTGGCTGACTGGACAGAAGACCCTGTGTCACAGGGTCTTCAATGGGACCCTGTGCACCCACAGCTGCTTCAATGGGAGTGGAGGTCCCCCGGCTTGAAGCACTTTGTGGAGGGACAAACAGGATGGGCAGCCATTGGCCGTGGGGATTGGGCTGTGCAGCCAGAGGGGGAGGCTACGCTAGCTTGTGGATGGTGGCTGGGTTTTCCCCTCACCATTCCTGTGAATCTGGCTCTTCTTACAAAGTGAGAAAGACAGAATGAAGAGCCAAGAACTTAGTGAAAAATGGTCCTAGAAATAACAGCAAGTGTAAGTGCTGGGGTGGAGGTGGGAATTTGCTCTGGAGGCCCCAGCGGGGTGTGTGCATGCACATGCACACACACACACACACACACACACACACACACATACATGCGAGAGTAACTCATCCAGATGAGTCTTCATTGGGGAAGGCAGGATGCTAACCAACACTGCCCCTTTCAAGAACATGGGGAGCCACAGAAGCGCCAGAACCCCGCACACGTGCTCCTGCCTGTCTCAAGAGGTGCACAGCATCAGAGGTCTGCAGTCCTATTTTGGGTTCCACAATTTCCACATCTGGGTCATGTTCCCAGCAGGGTTTGTGAGCTGCTAAAATCTGAGCAAAAATCCTGTTGCAACAATTTCATTTACTCCACCTACACCGTTGCCAGCAGAGCCAGGAGGCACACATATCTGAGTTCAACTCAGGGTACTGGTTCAATTCGGCGATTGTATAGGGGTTTAGACTAATGTGAAAATGAGCTTACATTCTCCGAGATGCTTTAGCTCTAGGAGAGATGTTGAGGGAAACCAATTAGGGAATAGGACTTTCCCTTGGATAATCAAAATTCAAATAATTCAGGTAACAGAAGTTGACAGCAGACAGGCATAATCAGAAGACTCCATCTTCAAGAATGGGATGCAAAAAATATGTTGTCAAGAAATCAATTCTGATTAATAGTCCATTTCAGTGTATCTACAGGTTCCACTGTCCAGTGGCCCCAAACATGGAGGGAACCAATTTACTCACAGCAGCCTTCTGGCTGGAGCTCACAGCCACAGAAAGACAGTATTGTTCATTTCCTCCAAGATCAGACCAACACCTGAGATGCTACATTTTAATTGTCCCTTAAAGGAATTCATTCCACACAGCAGCCCCGTTTGAATCTGGCAGGGACAGCACCCACGTCGTGACCCCTTCTGCTCTTTCACTCAGGTGGGCGGGTCCCTGAGAGGTGGTGTGCCTCTGAGCCCAGAGGACCCTCACCTCCAAAAGCTCCTTGTTGCTTGCCTCTGAAATACATGAATCACCAGTTTTGCAGGGATAGAGTTAGAAGATGCAGCTTTTGATTTAACTTTACCAGAACAAAATATTGGTTATCTGTCCAGTGTCTAGATTATCTGAAAGCACCCTGAAGCCGGTAAGCAGTGGGGCCAATTTTATAAAATGAAAAATAAAATCAATTTTGAAAATTGCACAGAGCCAAAGTATGGTGAGCGATGATGTTGACCCAATGGATTTCTCTTCAGCTGTAGTTGGGAGGCAAGTGCTCTGCTCCTTAGCAAGCCTGGGCAGTCTAAAACCAGTCAATATGGCTTTGGCACTTTCCCTACCTATTAGCCTGAAAGCAGTGCTACCTATGGGACGCATGATATTTATCATGGGAAATTATTTTATGGGCCATTCGTCTGAAAGAAACAAGGCCATTTCAAGCTCATTAGAAACTTAATGCAAAACCTGTGTGGAATAAAGTGACTGACCATCAGCACAGTCATGGTGTCTTTCCTGCTACTATGTGCCTTGGAGATACCCTACTGTTTTCCACAATGTCAGAAAC